>BTHU01000009.1:64549941-64779941 GCA_036184795.1 Tokudaia tokunoshimensis
AAAGAGATGTTCATCATCTTTAGTCATTAGGGAAATGCAAATCAAAACAACCCTGAGATTCCATCTCACACCAGTCAGAATGGCTAAGATCAAAAACACAGGAGACAGCAGTTGTTGGCGAGGATGTGGAGAAAGAGGAACACTCCTCCACTGCTGGTCGAATTGCAAGCTGATGCAACCATTCTGGAAAGCAGTCTGGCAGTTCCTCAGAAAACTGGGCATGACACTCCCAGAGAATCCGGCTATATCACTCCTGGGCATATACCCAGAGGCTTTACCTGCATGCAATAAAGGCACATGCTCCACTATGTTCATAGCAGCCTTATTTATAATAGCCAGAAGCTGGAAAGAACCCAGATGTCCCTCAACGAAGGAATGGATTCAGAAGGTGTGGTAAATTTACACAATGGAATACTACTTTGCAATTAAAAACAATGAATTCATGAAATTCCTAGGCAAATGGTCAGAACTTGAAAATATCATCCTTAGTGAGGTAACCCAATCACAAAAGAACACACATGGTGTGCAGTCACTGATAAGGGGATATTAACCCAGAATCTCGGAATACCCTAGACACAATTCACATATCAATAGATTTCCAAGAAGATGGAAGGAGAGACCCCTGGTCCTGGAAAGACTGGATGTAGGGGAATGCCAGGACAGAGAAGCGAGAGGGAGTTGAATGGGGAAAAGAGGGAGGGAAGGGGGCTTATGGGACTTTCGGTGAGGGAGGAAACGGGAAAGGGGAAATGATTTGGAATGTAAATAAAAAAAAACTTAGAAAAAATATCTTTACCACTGTTTTTGTTTAACCATTCACTGTATTCCAGGATGGCCTCTAACATTCTGTCACCTGGAATATCCTTGAATTCTTGATACTCTTTCTTCCTCTACATTACACGTTCTGGAATTATTTGTGTGTGCCACTATACATAGTTTGTGCAGGACTGGTGCCCAAACTCAAGGCTACATGTCATCTAGGCAAGTACTATGCTAACTAAGCTGAATACTCAGCTCTTAATCTCTAACTTTCCAATGTGTGTGTGTGTGTGTGTTTGTGTGTGTGTGTGTCTGTGTGTGTGTTTAAAGGGTACACTTATATGAACATGCATGTGGAATCTAGGGGATAACTTGTTCAGATGAAATGTTCAGGACTATTGTTTACTTCCTTTGAAATGTCTCTCCTTGGCCTTGATTTAGCAAATAAGGCAGACAGATTCTAGGGTTAGTGAACAGGAGGATTCCTTTTCTTTGTCCTTCCAGCACGAAATCACAAAGATACCACCATATGGTTGAGGTAATTTTAATGTAAGTAGAGCAGGCAGAATACAATTTTTCTTGCTTGCAAACAAGTACTCTATTGATTGAGATGATTGTAGCACCCTTTAACATTGTAAAATAGTAGACCTGTTGCATATAATTTGGAGATCTCATGACTAATTTATGTCATTAGTCTTTCCTTCAAAATATGCACAGACACTTTGAAGGAAAGAGATTGAGGGAGAGAAGAGAAAAAGAGTGAAGGGGGTGAATGAGTCTTTAAATTTTTAAATCCTATCTCAGGGGCAAAAGGGCTTTCCATCAAATATAAAGGCCTGAGGTAACTGACCTTGTTGGAAAGAAAATAACAACTCATTAAATTGTATTTATCTTCATCAAAGACTGTGACTTATGAATGTAAGCTTAAAAGCCCCACTTAACATATATAAACACACAAACAAGAAATAGATTATAATTGCAGAGAGATTAGAGACATTGTAGGTGAATATAGATGTATGAGAGAAGATGGAAAGATTGATGGTAGATAGAAATATAAAAGGATAAGTGATAGATAGATAGATAGATAGATAGATAGATAGATAGATAGATAGATAGATAGATGATAGATAGCTATGATAGATGATAGATATATAGAAGAAAGATGATAGACTGGTGTTTGACATAATTGTTGTAATAACTAATATTTGCACAGAACTTCTTGAATATCCTTTTATCACATTGTTTCTAGTTCATTACTAATACACATGCATGGATTATGTAAATTAAATTCCAAATTTTCTGTGTATAAATGTTTGTTAGATTGTTTTATGTTACTGTGCTCAGACTGTGCACAAGTAGATCAAAGGAATGTGTGAGATACCCTGGAAATAGAGTTACGATAGATTTAACTGCCTTTTTGTTTCTAAAAACAGAGTCCAAGTCCTCTGTAAGAGATATCTGGAAATACAAGACATATTTACACATCCAAATTTAATTGTGTAAATTCATAATATTTTGAGAAAATAAAATATATGCATAAAGAAAGGTGGGAAATATTTATCTCAGCACAATGAATAAAAGTTATTGAAATTTTATTCATAATCACTTATTTCATCAAATATGATTACTAATATATTCTGAAATATTGAAATAAAACATTAAAATGCTATCATATGCAGGTAATTAAATTAAATATGACTATTTATGATCAATATCAATTCTGGTTTACTTATATATGTTTACAATATAATTTCATATATATACATATATATTCCTATTAATTTTGCATGTGGTTACTTTTTTACTCTTCCTTTATCTGGAATGTATTAATTTCATTTATCAAGGTACACACTGCAAACATTGAAGCATTATAGATAACATTGTCTCAAATATAATATTATATAGGGAATAGTGTCAGTACAGATTGATACCTTAACTTGAGTTTATGTGTGACACATATGAAACCCAAATTCAGCTTGACTGATTACATTATAAGAATAGAACACTGAAAAAATAAAGGGGTTAAACTTAAAATGAATCATTCACAATATTAGAACATGAAGTGCCACATATTAATAAGCCATTTAAATAAGACAACAATACAAAGGTTATGGAAGAGAGAATGTGGACAAAGACATGAAAACCATTCTAGCTTAGACAGGCCTGCCCAGTTACAGTTTAGGAAGTGAATGATAAGGTTATTGGACTTGAAAAACTAATTTACTTCTATACAAGTTACAACTCACATGAAACAGATGGTAGAAGAATTTAGATAAATAAAACTGAAGTGATCATGCTTTTTCAGCTACTGTTTTAAATAAACACTTGGTGATCATGAAATCTTCAATGTATATTTCTCTTCAGATTAATTAAAGACATGCTTATAAGAAAAGCTAATGTAATTATTTCATTAAAAAGTATATATTGCCATATTCACTACCAGTCTACAGAAAAAAAATGTGGATTAAAAAAAGATTTAACTGAAGGATGGTAAGTGTGAAGTCTTTAAAAGAAAGACAAATATCAGTGATATATATAGAGATGATGATTTAGGTGACATAGAGGAAAATCCACAACACAGATCTTTGCTATTTATTTTAGTATTATTGTTATAGAATAGAAGCCTATACATGTGTGCTTAATATGTATTAAATTATTATATACATCCATTATATATACAATATGTACACATTATAGTATAAAATTTATATACACACAATGACATGTAATAGTATGCATTTAATGTTATATACATATATGTTATATATGTACACATGCAGCAGGAAGATATGATGTTCATTTGTGTGTCTTCTATTCCTACCACTTTACTCCTACAGAATATACAACCATCTGTGTTCATTTCCATGCTTCTTATCCTGCCAGATTTGGAAAAGAACTTATTCTTCATTCAGTTTTTTTTCTCCATAATGATGTTATACTGTGAACAACACTGACAATTATTTCTTTTGTGTTTCTATATAAGACTATAACATTACGTGATGCAAATTACAGATTTTTGAGCTAGTCAGTTTGGACTTTCCACCTCTTCCTAGTCATGGCTGTCCATTTTAGGTACTTTGCTGGAAGAGCCTCAGCTTTTTCATCAGTCAAATTATGTATTCTCACAGGATCCTATCTCACTCTGAAGAAAATGCATTGCATGTGGTAATCACACACCTATAAAAGACTAAAAGCAATGGTTACAAGAGAAATCAAAACTTGGCATAATGTACAAAAAATAGGAGTTGATGTCAATCTGCTACAAAGGCCTTCTCACATACACAAGATGTGTGCAGCCGATGTGTCTTCTTATTTGTCCTAATGATGGTTTACTTGGGGTACAGAACTACTATAAACAGTTTGCTTCTATGTCTCCTGTCATAATAAAAAAACAAACATGAGAGTAATTATAGTGACATTTTAAATATTTAATTGTACATCATGTACTATGAGGAGTGCACATTGAGATGTTTAATGTACTCTTTTACTAAATGTATTTATACTCTCAATGAGTCAAAAGTCTAAAGTCAAAGAAATATGCAGAATATGTATATGTATAAATACCAATTTCTAAACCCTCTTCACTTAATATTATGAAAGTATGGTCAATGTTTTCCCAGAATCTCTTGCATACTTTAGATGTGCTCTTCTCTCCATGGGTACCATTGCACATATAGATTTGTACTATTCTTATATACAGCCCTTTAGAAACATCTACTGATTTTCTTGGGGCAGTAATCCTCTCAATATCTTCCAAACACCTCTGCATCTCAGAATGCATACCAATTGAACAATTCTTACAAGACATACTTGTTTCTGTTATTTTTCAGGCTACATGACATGTTAAGTGTATAAATTTGAAATTCGTAGGTTGAGATAACGTTTTCACAGAGCCACACAATTTTTTATGAGTAAAAATTAGCGCAGAATGTGCCTTGTATTTGAGCAGCCGGGACACAATGTACCTCATGCTGGTCCATTTAGTCATTTTTGCTTTTTCATGTGGCACCTGCATCTTCATCTGTTTTATTCCATTTTTATTTTAGGGAACAAACTCTAAGCATGAGCACATTTGCAGTATTATCTGCCACAGAAATGTAGAATTTTAAAGTTGGAAGGAACCTCAGAGATTAGCTCATTTAGCACATTAGGAATTTCTCGCTGAGCTTTTGGCAGACACAAAGTAAAATAGCAACAAAGGAAAAAATAATATAACATATAAAGATTGGAGTTTTTCCCAAAAGTATATTGGAGCAGAACTTTTACTCCTAAAATGTATGCTCTGAGCAAGAACATTCATAGGTCCCCCAAGGCACCCCTTTTGTTCCTGAGGTTCAAGCTATGACTCCTAATAGTGTCACATCCATGGCCATTACAGCTATTTCTGAGGCCTCCCACAGCCTTTATGCAAACAATCCACTGAAACTTACTGCTGGGTACTTTCCAATGGGAGCATAAATCTAGAGCTAACTCTTCACTGCCTCAGAGGTGCATTCTTCAAGAGCAATAGTTGCTACAGCTGTGTTTAAATGGAAATTCAGAAGCTGGCAGCTAAGGTATTCAATTTAGGTAGACATTTACAGAAAAAGTAATTGGGAAAAATACATTTTAAATGTTTTAATCTCTAGAAAGGATACGAGTCAAGATATTACTACCACTGCACTGTGGTGCTAAGTAGACACTAGGACTGGACTATTAGCTCTAAGAGGAGTTAATGGAGTAAAAGAGATAAGTAGTTTGCAAGTGAACTGAAAAAGAACAGAGTTATTTTCCCTTCCTCATATCTAATTCTACACAAGAAAGTTGAGGATGGTTTCTTAGCATCAAGTAAAATGTAATATATAAAGCTAGCTATTTCAAGTGCATATGATTTTTCTCTAATTTAGAAATTGCTCTGGATGACATTTTAAAGTATTTCATTTAAATGTTGAGGTATTTTCAGAATAATACAGAATTTAATAATAATGAAGCTTTAAAATCAATAACTGTATTTCCTTTATGGGAATCAAGGCAAAGACTTATAAAATAGTAGTTACAGCCATTGCTTCAGTCTAACTTAAAGGGCTGAAGTTTATTAACAACTTAAACTCCATTACCCAAGATTGATTCAACTCTAGAAAGTGTTGAGAAAGTCATAGCGTTGCTAAGATGTATGTGATGTACTGGAGCAATATTAATTATTGCTTTTCAATCTTTCTCAGCCAAATAGTTAAGAATTTAGATTATGTTTTGACTGGAGGTTTTATCTTTTCTGTTTCATATGTTTACCTCATCAGAATGTAACCATTCTGATGGTCTTATTCATTTCAGAGTGGCATATACTGGTGTATAGAAATTACACCTCTGTTTTAGGTAGAACATATTAACATATACTCGGTGAATGAAAGTATGTATCTCATACTAGTGGGAACTCAAATTCTGGTGTTAGATTATGTGTATGTTCAAAGGACAGTCAGGACCCAGTTCCTGGATGTGAATAGATGGTATTTTGATTTAATCCTCAAATAGGAGAAAGAAAGAGGTAACTCTGGGAACTTTGAAATAAAGACTTCAGCCCAACATGCCTCTTATCCATGTGATTATGGAAACCACACACACATATACACACACACACACACACACACACACACACACACACACACACACACTTCACCTGGAACAAGATGCAGTGCTCAACACCTTGAATATTAAAATGTAATCTTATTTCTTTGCCTTTCTATGAATTATTTGTCATTTGTCTCTCATTACTACATGTATTTGTTTGTAGTTATATAGGATGGCACAAGCATGAATGTCATATAGAGGTCAAAGGACAATTTGTATGACACACTTCTCTCTTTCCACCATGTGAGTTCCAAGTATCAAACTCACAGGGTTAGCCTTGGTACCAAAATGTCTTCTCCCTTAAAGTCATCTTGTTGACCTCTACAGATTCATTGTAGAGTCCTTAGTTTCTTTCTCAAAAACAAACAAAAAAACAACAACCACAAATAAAAAGAGGTAAATCTACTAAATCTGTTTTTGTGTAAGATTAGTTAATTGGTATATATCAGAATAAGTACACATGTTTTAACTTTTTTCTGTCAGATTTAAATATTAAAATATGTTAAGCATATGGGTTAATTAATTTTAGCATGTTTCTAGACCAACAATTAAACAGACATATAAACAGCAATGATTGATCCACTGTAGCTTGTCATATTTCTTTCTCTGGTCCTCACAGGTAAGTTTCTCTTGTTTGCAATATTAATTTCCATGCTGATGATTTGTTAAAGAATATTTACAGTTAAAAATAATTTGGTTTTCAATCACAGACCTTAAATTTTATTCTCAAAGTAATTTTTTAAATTACTTTAATTTTTTAAAGCTATTTCTTGTAGTTTTTGCAACTATAATTACATAATTTCTCCCTTCAAATAACTTTCCCCCTTTCAAGTCTATTTAATCTTTTTTCTCTTTTGAATTTTGATTTATTTTTATTAATTCTTGTCACATGCATATATTTATATGTGGATGTAGATAGATATTTGATAGAAGGATAGAGGATAGATGAAAGATGCATGAAAGAATATAGATACATTACAGATGATAGATCAATAGATAGATGATAGACAGGATGGGTAAGTAGAGATATTTCTACATTCATAAGTAGAGCCTATTCAATTTGTATAATGTTACTTTTATGTGTTTTTTCACCATTTGGGTTTTGATAGTCAGTTGGTATAAGCATCCCGAAGGATGACCATTTCTGCTCTCAGAATTCTTTAGTTACCTGTAGCTCCTTCTGATGGGCTGAGAGCTCATGGGCTTGCCTCCACCCACTGGCATGTTTAATATTGTATTTGCTCACCTTGTGTTTTTGTAGTCATGGTTTTGAAACTTTATGAGTGCATCTTTTGAAACTCCTAGGAGATATAGCATCACAGCCAAGTTCCAGTTCCTCTGGCTCTTATAATATCTCTGTTCCTCTTCTAGAATATTCCTTGGACATTTTTCCACAGCATTCTGTAACAGTGCATTTCAATTTATTGTGGGTCTTATTATTTTTTGAATGGTCTCTACCTGTTGTAAAGAGAATTATTTTTACCTTAAATCTTGATCTACATTTAAAATTATGTTAGTTAATGTTTGAAGAGAAACCTTTCAAGTTTTGTTACCGAGTTTTTATCTCTTCAAAACAGCATTTGTAATACTATGCTTTCCAATGTGACAACCATAACCATATGTGAGTATAATTTATTTTACATTTTTATTAGGAACTATCATTGTTCTGACTCTGAGAGGGAGGAAGAAAATAGGAGACAACATTTGCAATGTAAATAAATAAAATAAACAAATAAAAAGAAAGACTACATTAAGCCAGTAACTAAAAGTAACAAATTAGTATTCACTTAAAGGAACACTTTAATGAATGGAAACTCAATGTAGCTTGGCAGGGACGTATCACAGTGAAGCAGAATAATAATAGAACTAGTATAATATAGGAGTGTAAGATGGTACGTTCTTAAAATGGACTTAAAGTAAATGATAATGGAGAGCAAACTGATGCAGTCAAGAGTGGGCAAAGTGATGGTGCTAAAGGTTATTCAAAGCAAATTTAATTTTCTGTTAGAAGAATCTACTAGTTCACAAATTTCTTATTTTTTATTTGTATTTACATGTCTCTTGTGCAACACATCCCATCTGTCCTTTTCCACCTCTCTATTCCTTTCAATCCCCCAACATCTCCCCTCTTTCTCATATCCACTGCCCTTCCATGTCCCTTTGGAAGAGAGGAAGCAGGATTCCAATGAATATCAACTAAACTCTGATTGCAAGATACAATGACAGTAGGTACAAAAATTCATATCAAGGCAGGATATGGCAGTCCCGAAGGGAAGCAGTCAGAAGAACATTGCCAAAGTAAGAAAACAAGGTACAGTCATAATTATTGCATCAGTTAACAGCTTGCCAAATTTATTCATGACATAAGCAGAAAGAATGAAGTTATTTTGGATATAATTACAAAGAAAAATATCAGAATATTTCTTATTGGTATTAATGGACAAGAATGAAGGCAACTCTTCTCTCAAAATAACATGCTAATTAATCAGCCATTGAATGAGACAGATGAGATACACATAGTATATGAGAGTCTTCTTGCAAAATGGAAAATAAAATTAGGTTAGATAAATTAATTTCTTAATGTATAATATAAATATATCAAAATTTATGAGATTAAATGTGATAACCAAAATAAAACAGAGAAAAACTTGTCTTCTAAATAGAATCTGAGACAACCCTCTGTTTTTAGACCTAAGATTTAAAGAAGAATTTTTTGGGTAGAACTGAGAGGACATAATGGTTTTGAGGTATGGATGAGTATTTGTTCAAAACAGGAGACCAGTAGGATGAAAGGCATGCAGATTCGGTAATGGAAAAATGATCTTTAATGTCAATAGATATAGAGTGGGGATGGTTATTAGAATAGCACTAGAAATAATCTTTATAGTTGGAAGTACCCTTTTTGAGTTCAAGTCAATGGCATGGGGAAAAATAGAGGAAAGGGTTGGTGCATTAAGATACTCAGATATGAGAAGACTTTTGT
This sequence comes from Tokudaia tokunoshimensis, assembly GCA_036184795.1. Lineage (NCBI taxonomy): Eukaryota > Metazoa > Chordata > Mammalia > Rodentia > Muridae > Tokudaia > Tokudaia tokunoshimensis. The sequence goes on from BTHU01000009.1 coordinate 64,559,288, forward strand.
AGAGTAAGAAATTAACTAGTAACTAGGTTGTACTAATGTCTTAGATACAAATAGTTATCCAGAGACTACTATCTGAAGAATTGAGAATTTGATCAGCAGGAAGCAGATGTCTACAACAGTATTCTGAAATCAGGACTTTTTAATGACAATGAGGGTACAGAAATACATGGATACATTGATCTTAAGTACAAAGTGATTATTAGTAAGAAATGCGTGTTATATTTAAAATCACATATAAAATCAGTGATCAGCAGAATGAAAGTTTTAGTTTTCAATATTTCCTCTTTGCTACTCTTTTATTGTTTTGTTTTGCTTTGTTTTGTTTTGTTTTAACTGCTTTCAATTATTAGTTGTTGGTTTGCCTGCAGTGTGAATTGTCTAGGACTGTTATGCCCTCTGCAACTGCATACTTAATAGCTTGACCTTGGTCTCAGGCTACATTGTGAGCTGCCTACGTTGTTTCTCTGCTGCCTTTCTACCCCCTATGCAGAAGTTAAAGACACATTTGATAGGTCTCAATATGTATGTCTTTTGCAAAGCTTCGTGGTGTGAAAGACCATTGCTCTTAATAGGTTTACTTCCCAGGGTAGTTCTACTTTTTTCTACTTCAAATACATTGACCCCCTAATCTTTTGAGCATGGAGAGCAAACGATAATATACCAGCTATAAATATATTCAGACAAACCAGGCTACTTATTTTCAGAGAAAACCTGCTGTTCTCTTCCAACCACCTCTATTAGGAAGACAAAAATGTGATTTAGGTCATTCTTCATTCACAACTAAATCAGAAGATTAAAAGTATTTCAAAGAAACGTTAGGGGGTTATTTCAAAAGTCCAATCTTTAAAAATACCAAATGGATCTGAGGTCTTTAAGCATTTGAGCCTAATTTTTAAAACCAAGCTGATACAAACTGCATCAGCTTAAATTCACTGAGAAATTTCCTTAAATTTCTTAAGCCATATCATAATTGCTATGGCTCTCTTCCCAAGGATCAAAGAGATAATCTTTATGGAATTACAGTGAACGGTCTTAACTATTTTATGCAATACAAGGGTGTTTTTCAGGAAATTTTGAAATGAAACTAGTTGTTGAACACTTTTAGAAATGTTCAAAATCACAATGTGTATCATAAGAAAATATATTTCTTTATCTATGCCCTATGTGACCACGTTCACACTGTCCAATTCTATACTACCACTAAATAACAACATTTTATTTTGTGTTTGTACTGTGTGGGTATTGTTCTGTTATTTAGCAGAGATGAGACAAGAAAACACTCCCTGGATACTCATTTACTATCACATTTACATGTAAGCCATACTTCAACACATTGTTTCGTTTAAACACAGATCAACAAGGATTTCCTCCTTACAATTCATAGGATTTGTGTGATACGGACTGTAGTTCATTGATTACCCTATCCTAATCCTCATTACAATCCTAAATGTTTTATCCTCCCTAGTCTCCTTCCTCGCATTTAAACATGTATCCTGGTCCACTGGTCACCCTATCTGCTTTTATTCTCTGTTCTTTCTTCCAATAAATCACCCGTACTTCTAATCATATTTTGATGCTTCCCTCAAAGGATAGGTTATCTTAAATCTGATGTTCTAAAAACAGCCCAAAATTGAGAAAACGAACAGCAATTTCCTTCTGGACCACATTCCACCCAGAAAGTGAAACTATCATTGACTATTGTTAATGTTATTTGTACACATATTAATATTTAGCATAATGCAGTGATCCCAATATTATAAAGTTGGCATAATGAAATGAATACATAAAATTGATAATATTAAATATTCTGGAAAATTTGAAAAAAAGAGTTGGAAATACCCACTGTAAATTCAGGTGGGTTATTTATTACAAAGTTATTTTGGAACTGAAAAGCTAGAGGATGAGAGTGAAAACCATGAAACTTTGTCAAAGATCAAGTAACCATAGGAGTGTGGATTCATTTCTGGGTCTTCAATTCTGTTCCATTGATCTACATGCCTGTCACTGTACTAATACCACGCAGTTTTTAACACTATTGCTCTGTAGTACAGCTTGAGGTCCGGGATACTGATTCCCCCAGAGGTCCTTTTACTCTTGAGAATAGTTTTAGCTATTCTGGGTTTTCTGTTATTCCAGATGAATTTTTGAATTGCTCTTTCTAACTCTATGAAGAATTGAGTTGGGATTTTGATAGGGATTGCATTGAATCTGTATATTGCTTTTGGCAAATGGTCATTTTTACTATATTAATCCTGTCAATCCATGAGCATGGCAGATTTTTCCATCTTCTGAGGTCTTCTTCAATTTCTTTCTTCAGAGACTTGAAGTTCTTGTCATACAGATCTTTCACTTGTTTGGTTAGAGTCACACCAAGATATTTTATATGGTTTGTGTCTATCGTGAAGGGTATCATTTCTCTTACTTCTTTCTCAGCCTGCTTATCCTTTGAGTATACGAAGGCTACTGACTTGCTTGAGTTGATTTTATATCCAGCTACTTTGCTGAAGTTGTTTATCAGCTGTAGGAGTTCTCTGGTGGAGTTCTTTGGGTCGCTTAAGTATACTATCCTATTGTCTGCAAATAGTGATAGTTTGACTTCTTCCTTTCCAATTTGTATCCCTTTGACCTCCTTTTGTTGTCTAATTGCTCTAGCTAGAACTTCAAGAACTATATTGAAAAGATACGGAGAGAGAGGGCAGCCTTGTCTAGTCCCTGATTTTAGTGGGATTGCTTCAAGTTTCTCTCCATTTAGATTGATGTTGGCTATCGGTTTGCTATAAATTGCTTTTACTATGTTTAGATATGGGCCTCGAATTCCTGATCTTTCCAAGACCTTTAGCATGAAAGGATGCTGAATTTTGTCAAATGCTTTCTCAGCGTCTAATGAGATGACCATGTGGTTTTTTTCTTTGAGATTGTTTATGTAGTGGATTACATTGATGGATTTCCTTATATTGAACCATCCCTGCATCCCTGGGATGAAGCCGACTTGATCGTGGTGAATGATGTGTTCTCAGATTCGGTTGGCAAGAATTTTATTGAGTATTTTTGCATCGATATTCATAAGAGAGATTGGCCTGAGATTCTCTTTCTTTGTCGGATCTTTATGTGCTTTGACAAAGGAGCTAAAACCGTCCAGTGGAAAAAAGATAGCCTTTTCAACAAATGGTGCTGGCTCAACTGGAGGTCAACATGCAGAAGAATGCAAATTGACCCATTCTTATCTCCTTGCACTAAGCTCAATTCCAAGTGGATCAAGGACCTCCACATAAAACCAGACACACTGAAACTAATAGAAAGGAAACTAGGGAAGAACCTTGAACATATGGGCACAGGGGAGAATTTCCTGAATAGAACTCCAATAGCTTATGCTCTAAGATCAAGAATTGACAAATGGGACCTCATTAAAGTACAAAGTTTTTGCAAGGCAAAAGACACTGTCAAAAAGACAAAGTGGCAACCAACTAAATGGGAAATGATGTTTACCAACCCTACATCCGACAGAGGGCTAATATCCAATATATACAAAGAACTCAAGAAGTTAAACTCCCGAGAGGCAAATAACCCTATTAAAAATGGGGTACAGAGCTAAACAAAGTGTTCTCACCTGAAGAATATCTAATGGCTGAGAAGCACCTAAAGAGATGTTCATCATCCTTAGTCATTAGGGAAATGCAAATCAAAACAACCCTGAGATTCCATCTCACACCAGTCAGAATGGCTAAGATCAAAAACACAGGAGACAGCAGTTGTTGGCGAGGATGTGGAGAAAGAGGAACACTCCTCCACTGCTGGTGGAATTGCAAGCTGATGCAACCACTCTGGAAAGCAGTCTGGCGGTTCCTCAGAAAACTGGGCATGACACTCCCGGAGGATCCGGCTATACCACTCCTGGGCATATACCCAGAGGCTTTACCTGCATGCAATAAGGACACATGCTCCACTATGTTCATAGCAGCCTTATTTATAATAGCCAGAAGCTGGAAAGAACCCAGATGTCCCTCAACGGAGGAATGGATTCAGAAGATGTGGTAATTTTACACAATGGAATACTACTCTGCAATTAAAAACAATGAACTCACGAAATTCCTAGGCAAATGGTCAGAACTTGAAAATATCATCCTTAGTGAGGTAACCCAATCACAAAAGAAAACATATGGTGTGCAGTCACTGATAAGGGGATATTAACCCAGAATCTCGGAATACCCTAGACACAATTCCCATATCAATAGATTTCCAAGAAAATGGAAAGAGAGACCCCTGGTCCTGGAAAGACTGGATGTAGGGGAATGCCAGGACAGAGAAGCGAGAGGGGGTTGAATGGGGAAAAGAGGGAGGGAAGGGGGTTTATGGGACTTTCGGTGAGGGAGGAAACGGGAAAGGGGAAATGATTTGGAATGTAAATAAAAATATATAAAAAACCCATGAAACTAATAACAGCTAAGCATGTAGTCAAAAAGGACAAACTGGTATCTCACAAAGATGCTTCAGTACTCACTGGAAGGTGTAGTCATTTCTGTTCTTTCACTTAAGCAAGCGAAAATTCATCTAAAGACCAGAAGTAATTATGGTCAGTCATAACAGATGAATTAGAGATGATCAGGTTTGTATTGTAAACCCCCAACATACTACAATGTGATACGTAGCTATTTTGAAGAATTCCCAAATCACAGTGACTCTTCTGAAAACTATGAACTATGAGAGATTTCCCAGTTGCCTCAACCTTTATCATTTGAAGATTATACTTTTAGTTTGAAGAAAGACTTTTCATGCAAAGGAACATTTTAACCTCATTTGAACCTTTTCACAATCTTTTCTAACTTCCTATCCAACAATTAGGATAATTCACAACATACAAACCCAACTAACCTTTGAGCATTTGTATGTTTGGAAAATGGCAACTGTCTGAAGAAATCACCAAAAATAGCTTCCAAAGATAGGTTTTGTATAAGCAACACAGAATTACTGGTGAAACTAGAATTAGATGATGCATTTCCATGAAAGCTACTAAAATGCAAGAAGGTCTCTAGGTAATGGATCTAGCATATTTCCTTGTTGACGTTTACAGATATGCAAGAAATGATTGTGAATGTTAAGTATAGTGGATAAACCTGACATGACTCTAGAAACTAATTTTAAAGATGGTTATATTGCTTCAGAGGAAGGAGGCAGAATTAACAGGATGTTTTATGTGGAAATAAAATATCAAAGGGGATTATTCCATAGGATGTAGTATAGACAATTCATGGGGACTGAATAGAGAGCATTACTTGACCAAGGCAACAATTCAATGGTGTTTTTTCTCCCTAGAGTAGAGCTGAGAGTAGCAGAAGCGATCACAGAATTCCAGACTAGCATATATTAACATCCATAAAAAAAAAGTGTGCCTCAAAATACTAGGGGCCAGACAACTTTCCCTAACTAGAAGAAGCCATAATCAACATTTAGCGTAACGTCTAATGAATTTGATGTGGAAGTTGAGGATGCTTGTCTCTCACAATACTGGGCAAGAAATAAGGAGAATACAAAATCTCTATGTACATAAAATTTACACAAATGTTATTTACCACATGAAGTACAAAAGGGAATAAGATAGATGTGCATGATGCAAAAGTTTTGCTTTTCCCATAAGGTGTCATATACTCTGACTTATTCCCAAGACATGAAAATAACTACTTATTCCACAATCTTCTACCAAATGTGTCTTTGTGAGATATATCCCCAAATCATTGTAAATGTAAATGCATGTGGTGTAATCATTGCTCCAGACATACACCAACCTATTCTATCATGCATTTTTCTAAAATATATATATAATTTTTAAGTCAAAATTGATATTTGGAGAGCAAAGCTATCTCTAAGGCCCTCATTTTAGATAAAAGTTTTTTTACTAACCAAGCATGGGCAGAGTTATGGGTAAATTCAGTCATACACAGAACATGAGATCAGTGGTAACCTATGAAGAAGAAAATCAATTGTTATTCTTGTCTTTTGTCAGAACCAAGTCCATAATATAATTGCCATTTATGCTACCTCATAATATGCCTAGAAATAAATGTCTGTAATGGTTTCACATTCCTAAATTGGTACACAGTACACATACAAGCACACACACACACAAGCACACACACAAGCACACACACACACACACAAACACTCCACAGTCCATAGACTGACAAAAGTCTTTATTTTTAGGCACAATAAATGTCCCTTCAAATAAATGGTAAAGTTAGTCCAATTGATTCACCAAACAATGTAGATTATTTATATAAACCTTGATTGCCTCTTATAATTTGGGGTGAGTCCCATGAATACTACTCTGTATCATATATTCAGTAGAAAACAATTCTGTGTTGTCAGTTAATTATCAAAAATTTCCTAGTATATATGACTTACAGTAAGCACTGGGAGGAATTAATATTAGATCCTCTGTTCATTCTCATGGTTGCTTTCATTTATATTAATGTGCCCACTAATTCACCAAATAGATTTTCTGATTTCAATTGCAGATTGGGGTTTTATTTCTTAAGTATACCAATATCTCGATACACACTATACATCGATTCATACAACGAATATTATTTTAATTCCCAAAGAAGAATAGACCATAAACAATTCATATTCTCACAAAATGAACAAAATTACTTGTTAACAATTTTGTCTTAGAGCTATATAATATTTCGGACACTCATCATAAGAGACTCCAAGGATATTTTTACTGCCTGTAAAGCACCTGGAACATCAAATACTTCTATTACAAAAGTATTATCATGATGTTGGACAGAGTACAATGAATGTTTCTACTACACCCGAGAGCCAAGCATGGCAACAGTTGTTCAGAGAATAGGAGCTAAGATGCCTTAAAGTTCATGGCATTGTATTATTATTATTATTATTATTATTAGTAGTAGTAGTAGTAGTAGTAGTAGTAGTAGTAGTGGTAGTGGTAGTGGTAGTGGTAGTGGTAGTAGTGGTGGTGGTGGTGGTAGTAGCAGTAATAGTAGTAGTATATTAGTATTATCTTTAATCATTGGTTTTTTGTAATCCAGTCATTATTCCCCTCCTGGTCCACCCTCTGACAGTTCCTCATCCCATTCCTCCTCCCTCCATTACCAAGAGGATGTCCCAACACCACCCTCAACTTCCAGGCCTCCTCACTCCCTGAGGCCCCAAGTCCCTAGATGGTTAGGTGCCTCTTTTCTCACAGATGCCAGATGAGGCAATCCTCTGCTGTACATGTGTCAGGGACTTCATATCAGCTCGTATATGCTGCCATATTGGTGGTTCAGTGTCTAAGACATCAGGGGATCCAGGTTAGTGAGAATGTTGGACTTCCTATGGGGTCTCACTCCTCCACAACTTCTTCCAGCCTTTCTATAACTCAACCACAGGGGTCCCAAGCTGATGTCCATTGGTTGGGTGTTAGTATCTGCATCTGTCTCAGTCAGCTGCTTGTTGGACCTCTCAGGCAGTCATGCTAGGCTCCTGTCTGTAAACACATTATAGCATCAGTAATAGTGTCATGCATTTGAGCCTCCTCTTGAAATGTCTCCCAATTAATAAGCGCAAGCTTGCTAGCATGTGTTCAAAACATTCTTCCACTGAATTCTTATGGTTCTGAACTTTCAGTATTCAGACCAATTAAAATGACTTGCAATCAATTTTTCATGAAAAGTGTCAGTGGAGAAAAAGTATTTTTTTTCAGAACATGATATGTACTCACTGATAAGTGAACATTAGCCAAAAATCTCAGAATACCCACAACACAACTCACAGACCATATTAAGCTCAAGAAGAAGAAACACCAAAGTGTGGTTGCTTCAGTCCTACTTAGAAGGGGGAACAGAATAACAACTGAAGGTAGTAGGAGGGAGAGACCTTGGTGGAAGAGGAGAGGGAGGGGAAAAGACGGGCAGGATCAGGTGTGGAAGGAGAAGGGAGAAGTAGAGATGGTCAGGAATTTGAACCAAGGTGGGTAGCAGCAGGGGATGGGGAACTTGGGATAGTAATTAGAAAGTATCAGATGCTAGCTAGGGACACAAGAAGTTCCCAGGACCCAACTGGGATGATAGTAGAAATAAACAACAAAGGGGAGATAAAACCTGGAGAGACCATAAACAGTGGTTAGGCATAGACCTCAGTTAAGAAATGAGGCTACCTATCCATCTCAAAAATATTAACCCAGAATATTCCTGTCAAAAGTAAATGCAGGGACAAAGTGTGGAGCAGAGAATGAAACAAAGGCCATCCACAGACTATGCCACCTAGGAATCCATCCCAGCTATAGACATCAGACCCAGACATTATTGCTGATGCCAAGAAGTGCTTGCTGACAGGAGCCTGGTACAGCTATTCCCTGAGAAGCTCTACTAGAGGCTGATAAATACAGAAATGGAAGCTCTCAACCAACTGTTGGTCTGAGCACAGAGACCTCAGTGGAGGACTTAGGGGAAGGACTGGTGCTGAAGAGGTTTGCAACCCCATAGGAAGAACAACAACCAACCAGACCTCCCAGTGACTAAATCACATAAAGAATAAATAAAGAATGCACATGGAAGGACCCATGGATCCAGCTATGTATGTAGCAGAGGATGGTCTTATTTGACACTAGTGGGAGGGGAGGCCCTTGGTCCTGTGGATGCTAGATGACCCAGTGTAGGGCAATATCTAACTTTTTAGGGAATGGGGGGGTGATTAGGGTCCCATCTTCATAGAAGAAGTAGGAGGAGGCATGGGATAGGGTGATTACAGAGGGGAAACCAGGAAGGGGGATAACAATTAAAATAGTAATAAATAAAATAACCAAAAAAAAAAAAAACTTTAGATTTGTGCACTGCCCAGGATTGTAAGTGTATTAGCATCATGTGAGAATACCACCAGTCCTTCCAAAGATCAAGTCAGGAAACTCAAAGTTCTTCAAATATAAACATATTTATTGAGTTAACAATGAACGGTTTATTTCAGTCTACCTAGACTTTTATATGTCTTCTGTGGAGCGTGAGCTATTTTTTGCCATGAGTATCCTCTGTATATGATCCTGGGGGTCTCTGGTCTTCTGATAGCATCCTTGGCATCATAACGAGTTCAGTATATATAATAAAAATAGGAAACAAAAGCTGAGAACTACACAGACACTTTTCAGGTTTGGATGAGCAAGAGGGGATCCTATCAGAATCACAGTTTTAAAGGAGAAATTATGAGTATCAAGATTTGAACTATGATGCGTTCATGATAATTCCCTAAAATATTTCTATTTCATGATAGTCAACAACTAATGAACACGGGACTTGTCCTGGAGTATTTTATATACCCAATACTGTTTTTTGATTTTTTTTTTGAGAAAACCAATTATTTTGTCTGTCTTTTTCATTATACCTACAGAAACTTTTATAAAGTACAACATTTATTTGGACTTTACATCCAGAATCAGAGGTTTAGTCCATTATCCTCATGGTGGGAATCATGGCAACACATAGGCTGACATGGTAGCTAAAACTCCTGTATCTGAATCAAAAGGCAGCAGGAAAACTGAGAGCCTGAGCCTGACTTGTTTTGTTTTGTTTCGTTTTGTTTCTGAAATCTCAAAGACCACACCCAGTGTCACCTTTCTGTCCACAAGTTCGCATCTACTTCATCAAGGCCATACCTCCTAATCCTTCCCTAGTTACTAGCACCACTGGCTGAAGACTATGCATTCTAATATGTAAACCTATAGGCGACATTCTAATTCAATCACCACACTATCGCAGGAGACATCAATTGCAAGTATCTGCTTGTTAAGTGTTGTGACTTGGTGTCTATTTCTCCTTTTCAGTGCTGGAATTTTGTCTGCTTTGAACCAGAGCAAATACTGAACATGTTGTTATAGAATATCTGGTAGTAAATGTTCTCACCCATGTAGATGTGGCAGAATGAGCCCAATTAATTTTATAATTCATGAATGCTTGAGGCTGAAGAGCTAAAATTAAGTTTTGAAGCAAAATATTCTCTTAGCGATTTGTCTGTTGCTCACACTCTTCTGTATTAGAAGGAGAAATATTTGGTTTTATTACTTTTTTAATTAATTATTTTGTATATACATCCCAAATGCTGACCTCCCTTCATGTGTTCTTCACCCCATTCGATCCCCTTCACATTTTAGAGGGTGCTCCCCTCTCACCTATACAGAGGGCATCTACCTTCCTTGGGGCATACAGTCTTACAGGTTTAGACACATTCTCTCCTACTGTGGCCAGACAAGGTAGTCCTCTGGGACATGTGTGCCAGGGACTTTATTCCGGCCCATGTATGCACTTTGGTTGGTGACTTAGTCTCTGGTAGCTTCCTGATGTCCAGGTTATTGGTTTTCCTATGGAGTTACCATCCCCTTCAGTTTCTTCAATCCTTCCCAACTCTTCTATAGAGATTCTGACCTCAGTCCAATGCTTAAATGTAAGTATCTGCAACTATTTCAGTCAGCTATGGGTAGAGGCTCTCAGAGGACAGCCATGCTAGACTCCTGTCTGCAAGCACAACATAAGCATTAGTAATAGTGTCAGAGTTATTCTGAAGATTGTTCAAATGAAAATGTGTTTTTTTCTTAAGGAAATAAATTTTTTAGTATAGAAAATGTAGAGTTACATACACATCATCTCTCCATGGCTTCCATTACTTAAAAGAAGCACACATGAAACAATTAACAATATTAGATGCAAATGAAGTCTTTGGAATTTGCCTTACCTTAAAGCCTCTAATAGCCAAAACTCTGTCATTCATAAAATAACTAAAATCCCGAGAAAGTTACATTATGTTTTTCCCCAGTGAATGACTTTCAGCATGGATAAATCTGCCCATAGGGATTTGAGTTTGCTATGAGTCTTTGAGATCTCCAGGTGCCTTACAAGAGACACAAGTATACCTTTATGGGAAAGACTTATACAGTCCATTCCATAGACGTTTAAAATTCTATGGAGGATAATTGATGCCTATTTCTTCATTAATGTGAGTAATCATGTAGGTCTCTGTCTATTATACATCAGTCTTCTATACATTTTTTGGAAAATGTGTATTATTAAAACAAAACAGTTTTAAAGTACTTGAAAGTTATTTTGAAACTTAGAAATTAATGAGACAATCATTTCATATAGCTACATGAAAATAATTCTGCTCAAATAGTATTTGAATGCTTAAAGTGTAAAAAGATATAATTCTCTGATGCTTTTCTTCTACACACCTATCATATTCTATATGAATTTGCAATGGTTACTGTAAACCATAAACCTATACTGGGAATCTATTATGTAAAATATCTAGATTAAAAAGCAGAAAACAGACAGCTGATTATTGATGCAAAACCTAAATGAGAATAAAGAATACCAATGACTAAACTGGACAGTGAAACCATTATAAAAATAGTACAGTGGAACTCAATAGGATCTCACTGACCCACAAAATGTATTCAGCAAGATATACAGCAGGAAAATTAAATAATTTCTTTAAATTTGAAGCTTATTGGATAACTTGTCATCACAAAATGATCTAGAGTAATGCTAATGTTTTGAGAACCCATACTTTATGGAAATGTCAGAGCATCTGCTAGACTTGCCCTGACATGAATTAAAATTGAATTTTTATGGTAATATTTACAGTGTGCCTCTCAGAGAACTTTTCATTTTTGTGGCAAACTACCCAATGTGTACTTCTTTTCTTTTATTTAATTTTTTTCTTTTACTTATTCACTTTATATCCCTCTCACTGTCCCCTTCTAATCACCCACTACCACAATCCTTTTTCAACCCTCTCCCCTTCTCCCCTGTACTGGTGGAGCAGTCCCTCTGGTTATCCCCCCACATTTGCACTTCAAGTCTCTGCAAAGCTAAGCACTTCCACTCTCACTGAGGACATACAGGGTAGTCTTGAGAGGAAATTCTGCATAAACTGGGAGACAACTTTATAGCATGTATCTCACCATAATGAAAGCCAGAACATAAGATATTTTCAATGTCATATAGAACACCAATTGTGGAGTAAGGCTTCAAATAAAACCACAAAATCAAGTAATTCCCTAGAATAGAGGGTCAAGTATATTTATCGAAAATATTCTGGACAAAGGCAGATGAGATGGTTCAGAATACAGATGTACCTATCATCCATGCCGATGACCTGAGTTTGACAGCCTAAGACACACAAATGGGTAGGTTATCCCATTTTAAATAATCTATGGAGAATCTGGAAGCTGAAGAGCTTTTTTGTCTTGCTACTGTCTTATACTATTAGAGTGTAGAGTAGAACCGGAAACTATATTTAGTGTGACAGAACTCTGCTTTCAGTATAAGAAATACCCTTCCAATCAAAGCAGATGATGAAACCATACTAAATTAAAAACATTCATTATAGATGGTACAAATGTATGAACAAATATAAGCATGTATTTATATCTATAGATATATTAAATATTATATTAGAACAAAATAAACGGACTAAGAATGCTTATAGTTTCAATGTTTTATTTCTGGTAAGCATGAGTGAGTTCTTTTCTATTTTTAAGATACTGTGTAAAGTGCCTTTTAATGCAAGGGGAGTGGCATTCTGAAAAATTTTATTTATAAATTAGTTTTACCTTAGTAAATCACTTGCAATCATTTTAGATCAAGTTTTATGTCACTTGATAAAACAAATCAGTTTTGATTTAGATTTCAAAGATTTCACTGTTCTGTACTTTGACAAACAATAAACAAGAGAGTGTACAGTATGTGCTTGATATACAAGCCGAACATTATGTGGATTTTGGGGAGTCCTGCAAAAGAGGGTGTGGAAGGATTGTAAGAGCCAGTGGGGTTGAGACCACCAGGAGAAGACAGCCCAGAGAATCAACTAATTGGGACTCATAGGAGCTCACAAAGACTGAAGACAGTTACTGTGTCTTTATGGGTATGACCTAAGTCCTCTCCATATATGTTTTGATTATATAGTTTGGTGTTCTTGTGAGAATCCTAACAATAGGAATGTGGGGCTGTTCTTGACTCATTTTCCTGTCCTTGGGACAATACTGGGTTGCCTTATCTACCTTGGAATGAATATTTATGTAGTTTTATTGAACTTGTTATGCAATATATGGTTGATATCTCCTAGAAGCCTTCTTGTGTGACAGGAACTGAAGCATTAATGTATCTAGGGATGAGGGCAGGCAAAAGATATTAAATTCAAGATGAATTCTCCTCTGAAAAGCAGCCACACAACTTATCAATATTGTATTTTTTCCTAGAATGTAAGTACATAGTTTAATTTTTTAATATAATTCTTCTTTAATCTTTTTTTTTTACACTCCAGTCATTATCTCATTTCTCTTCTCTGTCTCTAAGAGAATTTCCCAATCCATCCACACCCCACCAGACCTCCCCACTCCTTGAAGATCCAAGGTTCTTGAGGGTTAGGTGCCTCTTCTGTGACTGAGTCCAGACCAGGCAGTCCTCTGCTGTATATGTGTTGAGGGCCTCATATCAGTTGGTGTATGCTGCCAGGTTGGTGGCTCAGTGTCTGTGAAATCTCAGAAGTCCAGGTTAGTTGAGATTGCTGGTCCTCCTACAGGGTCGCTCTCCTCCTCAGCTTCTTCCAGCTTTCCCCTAATTCAACCACAGGGGTCTCCAGCTTTTGGCCATTGGTTGGGTGTAAGTATCTGTATCTGACTCTTCTAGACACTTGGTAGGTCTCTCGGAGGACAGCCATGCTGGTCTCCTATCTGTAAACACATCATAGCATCAGTAATAGTGTTAGGCCTTGGAGCCTCCCCTTGAGCTGGATCCCAATTAGGGTCCTTCCCTTGACCTCCTTTCCCTCCGGCTCTTCTTCATTTTTATCCTTACAGTTCTTTTAGACAGAAACAATTCTGGGTCAGAGTTTTTGACTATGGAATAGCAACCCCATACTTCCACTTGATTCCCTGTCTTTCTACTGGAGATAGACTCTGCTAGTTCACTGTACCCACTGTTGGGCATTTCATCTAAGGTCCCTCCCTACCTTTGAGCCTTGAGTGTCTCTTATCTCCCAGGTCTCTGGTACATTTTAGAGACCCCCCCCCCATCTCCTACCTCCCAGTGTCCCCCACCTCCTACCTCCTAAGGTTGCCTATTTCCAATTTTTCTTTTGGCTGTCAGGGCTTCCCACCTGTTTTCCCCTAATATCTGATCATGTTCCCCCTTTCCTCTCCCTGTCACCTCTCTCACCCAGGTCCCTCTATTCCTCTGCCTTCTCCCTGCAATCACTACATAGTTTATTAATACAGAATTGGAAATTTTTAAAATGTACTTCCTTTGTTCAAATTTCCGTTTCATAGTTTTTTCGATTTAGTATGTATTTCAAATTGGAAACTGATAATTTAGTCTTCTTTATCAAAAATAACTAATATGGCACAAATATAATGAAGAGTAAAGCTTATGTATGAGATGAATTAAATAATTAAATTTAGGCTTTCAAAGTATATTTAATTCAATTTTTGTTTATCCCATAAGCCTGTAACCTAAATGATATAAAACACTGCATAATTTTTATATTTTGTTGAATAATTCAATAGTATGCCTATAAAATTTATTATAATTTTGAGTTCCATAATTATTTCTATAAATTTATAATATGCTGCAAAGTTATAAGAATATATATATTTTTTCTAAACTCCTAAGAGGAAAATTGAAAATAAAATAACAACAATAATTGATTATGGCAAGATGGTCAAATTAAATAATAATATATATAGTATTGTACTAAATAATATTTAGTATTATACTAAATAATATAGTATTGGTCAACAGTGGATTCACTTATATGGGCCTTAAAATTTTAACTTTCTTCAAGTTAATAGTTAAGAGTCATAACAATTGTGAAAATGAAGTTTTATGTTCTACCAAAAATATTTATCTATAGTTAAGGGTAGAAATCATAAGATATCAAGATTTTTTTAAACATTATTGATATACCTTTACAAATAAATATTATTATTATTTATGCACAGTGCCAGGCCGCAGCTCGCAGTCCTCGCTCTCGGGCCAAGGTAGCATGCATATGCAGAGGATGCAGGCAAGATGCATGCTTGCCTCAGCCTAACGGGGAGTGGGCGGTCACATCGCCGGCCAGTTCCACACACGGGGGCGCGGGGGCGCAGAGAAATGCCACACAGAAGACGTTCTGGTGTGGTTCTCTCTGCGCATTACCTGTACTCAGACTGTACACGGGACTGAACCCCAGAGTCTCAGACGGCGTGTACCAGCTAGCTCCATGTGGCGAGTTTAATAAGAGGCGGCCCATAGCTTTGATGTTTTATTATTAAGAAAATAGAAAGAGAAAAGAGATAGAAAGATAAAGAAAGAGGAGAAAATAGATAAGAAAAGCCATGACCTCGTGGAAAGGGGAGAAAATGGAGAGACAGAGAAATAGACAAAGAAGAGGGCTGGGGGAGAAGAAGCAGAAGAGAGAGAGAGCACACGCTGAGAGGTGTTATTTATAGTGAATTGGGTGGTCAGGTAACCAGGAGGCAGGAGACTGTGGCTGCAGGCAGGTGACTGCCTAGGCGGGTCAGGCTAGAACCTGGGGCGTGGCCACAAGTCTCATTAAGGTCCCACAGTGCCTACGATATTTCTATTAAATATCCTTATGAGATATAATTAGATGGCAAGATTTCTACTACAAAAGAAATGAACTAGCATTCTTCCTTCTAAAGCATTCACAATATTAAAGTGAAAGTTGAAACCTACATTTTATAGGATTTGATTTGATAATTGTTCCTTTAAATGATCAACTCCTTATCCTTTGATAAAAACAATCATTCTTCTCCAAACAGTTTTTTATTTACTAAAAGTCTTCAGTATTATTTCAAATTGTCTAAAAATATGTACACTATACATAAATGAATATAGGAATGTTACTGCTGACAAGCATGCTGCCAAAAGAGAAGTGATAATATTAAAACTTTCTATATTGCCTGAAGGTGTTACATATGAAAATAGGTCATGAATTAATTTTAATTGAAAGAATCAACAAAAATGTTGCTCATTTTCAAAATAAATAGGAATAGGATTGCTTCCTCCATTATCAAAATGCATAGTATGAAACTCACAAGATGTAAATGGATGATTTACTTTAACACAGGTTTATTCATGCCCTGCAGAATGTGGCCAACACAAATCAACATCAATGGCATTCTTTGGTTTATTTTTTTTAAAGGATTTTTTATTATTGAATGTTCAGGACGTTGGTGTATGCATTGTTTCCAAATTTGTGTATAGGATTTCTCTGTGACCAACTGTGTGTGACTTAGCACCTCTGTGTGTAAATTGTGCTTTTTCTTTGGCTCTTTTCCTTATAATTGTTTTGTCCTATTCTGGTTATGTGCTTGTTTTTATCACATTTTATTTTTAGATGCCTGTTTTCTAGTGCAGCCCACTTTCCCAGTCCCCACTCCAAGTGTTCTTCACCCCATCCCTTATCCCCTTTGCCTCTGAGAGGGCACTTCTCCCACCCCTGCCACCTTCCCACACTTCTCCCCACCGTCAATATTCCCCTTCCCTGGGCATCAACTCTCTACAGGATTAGGCATATCCTATCCTTCTAATGCCAGATAAGGAAGTCCACTGCTACATATGTGCAGAGGGCCACGAACCAGCCCATGTATGGTCTTTGGTTGGAGACTTAATCTCTTGGAGCTCCCAGGGGTCCATGTTAGTTGATACTGTGGGACTTCCTATGGTATTGCAATCCCTTCAACTCTTTCAGTCCTTCCACTAACTCTTCTGTAGGATCCCCTGACCTCAGTCCAATGGTTGGCTGTAAATATCTTCATCTGTTTCAGTCAGGTCCTAGTAGGGCCTCTCAGAAGTCAGTCAAGCTAGGCTATTGTCTGAAAGTACACCATAGCATCAGTAATAGTGCCAAGGTTTTGGTGCCTATCAATGGGATGGATTCCAAGTTGATCTAGTCATTGGTTGGCTTTTCCTTCTGTCTCTGTTGCAATTTTTGTCCCTGAATTTATTTTAAACAGGAATAATTCTGAGTCAAAATTTTTGAAGGTAACTTGGTGACCCCATCTCTTCACTGAGGGGGATTTCTATCTACTGGAGGTGGTTGTTGCAAGTTATTTCCTATCCATTCACATTGAGGAAGTGGTCTCTTCACATTCTCTCTCCCCAGTGTTGTGCATTGTGTCTAAGGTCATCTGCTTTGAATTCTGGAAACCTCCGACCCCTAAGGTCTCTGGTACTTACTAGAGACCCCAGCACCTCAGCTACATATTTCTATACATTCTCCTGACTCTCAGGGCTACTCTTCTCTTTCTACCCCATACCTGATCCTGCCCTCTTTCCCTTCTCCCATCACGTTCCCACTCTGGTTCCACCCTCACTCTACCCCCATGATTATTTTTCCACTTTCTAAGTGGGATTGAAGCCCCCTCACTTGGGGCTTTTTGCTTATTAAACTTCTTATAGTCTATGGGTTGTATCATGGGTATTCTCTTCTTTTTGGTTAATATCCACTTGGACTGCTGTCTGTTTTATCTGCCCCCTCAAAAGGGATGCCTGTATGTAGGTGAGGTCAGGTGAAATCTTATTAGCCAGATAAGACTAGAGCCTGTGATTGGACAGTGGTCTATGTTTTTTTTTTATATTATATTTTCATATTGAAATTAACAAGGTGACATTTTAATTAAATATATACCTAAGATTCATATTTAGATATGAAATACTTTCTTCACATTATATTTGCAAATGTTATACTTTCAGATATATTTAGTTTAGATACTATTAGGCCTGGATATATTGCTCAGTTCATAAAGTGATTCCTATGAAAGCATGAAATCTCCACTTGCAGCCCAGAACCAATGTAAAGCAAACAATTATCATCCCATGTGATTGCAATCTCAATCCTAGGGAGCAGAGATAGGCACACACTTGTTTCTCACTAAATTCAAATCAAATGAAAATTTCTCACTCTAAAAGAGATGCACTACATGCACAGGTTATACACAGTGTACACCCACTCAATGGAATGAATAATATACACATGCTTATATATTTATATGTTAGGTATATTTCTATCCCTTAGCTATATATGTATTATGTGTTTGCATGTTGTGTCTTGGGTGTTCTTTCTTTCTTTTGGCAGTAATATCTTGTATATTAATGATTACCAGGAATTCACGGTGCTTTCTCTGGAATGGTATATAATGCATATACATTTTACATTTTAATTAAACTCTTCAATACTTTTAATCCCTAAATAAAAAAAAAGTCATATAAATTGCTCTTTTATTTGAAACACAAGAAAATCATTCTCTCATTTATTGGAGACTCATACTTTTGGTTATGTTTTATTTTTAAGAGTTTATTTTATTGGTGGGATGAATACAGTGGAAGTATATGTACTTTGTTGCAAGAGGTCAAAAGGTGCCAAAACATGGACCCGGAGCCTCAGGCTTTGCAGCACAGCCAACTTGTTACATGGGTGCTGGAATCTAAACTTGAGTCTTTGTGATTGCTCATCACACGCTCTTAAAATTCTAGGTCATCCACCTAACCCTGTACCCATGTTTCATGAGTAATTTTCATATGTAAACCATAGGACTCAAAACTGTACAAGTTACAAACAGGGTTGAACATAATACTATTTTAGAAATTATTTAAGTGGATTGACAATTTAGTAAGACTGATAGCCTTGTTTTCAGGCAGATGAGGTTTAAATTCAAACTTCATTTTGACTTAGTTGTGCAATGACCTTATACGTTACCTGCAAATGTGCATTTTCACAACAAATCCAACCAGCTTCTCAAAGTCTGAAATTTTGAGTAAGCACCGTTTCATAGCCTAAGATGCCCCTGCCATATGGTAAGTGCACATGTTTCCAAAGGAGCAAATGCTCTGTCAGGGAGTCTCGCTGGTGTTTTGATTGGATTGCTCTATTATATGAACATGTCTGCCAAAGGAGAGCACCTGCATAGCAGTGTTTAAACGCTGCCAGGCTTGCCACAGTGAAGGGACACAGTGTACATGCTGACAAGGTGCCTGTCAACCTAAGATCTGTTGAGCAGACTATGAGAAATGTCTGCATAATTGTTGCCTCAAAGCAGAACCGATACACATTGACAAACTTATGTCCTTAAGAGTCCAAATGAACTCACCCCAGATGTGAAGCAATGAGCTGTCAAGGTTTATTGCCACAAGGCAAAGAATTGAGAAGCATGTTCTTTAATAGTTACCTTTTGAATTCCTAGATTCCTCAAAGTAATCAAATATTACTACAATTTGTTCATAGTAAACTTGAGAGTTTATATTTTGATAAGTATGAAACTATTAAGTAAAATTTTAGAAACAAGTTCCTAGAGATGTACTTAATTGATATTCTTTAAGTCTGCACAATCACATTTTATGAGAATCATAAAAGTTTACATTATAGTAAATCTAAAGTAAAAGAGTATCTCTTTAAGTTATTTTAGTCATATTATTCTACTTTCTAATTATCAAGAAAGTAGAATTGAAATATCAATTATATGTGTCTGTGCAAATTTAGAAGGTTTTATTGATAAAATTTATACTTGCAGTTAATTTAGAACTGCATTGTTCTTCATAGATCACTTATATATCCTGGAAAATGAATCACTTATAATTTATAATTGTTTTATTGTTTAGCATATAAATAGTATTAGTAACTCAAACTCTATAATAATATTATCTAAATACTATTTAATAACTGACAGGTGCAGATATGAATTCTCCTTTATTGTTCCCATACTAAACCATTAAAAACATCTTAAACATAACATCTTTGATGCTGTGTCCACGTTTCATATTATAAAAATTGTTATAAAATATTTTTTAAGTTTTTTACAAGATAGCAACCAAATAACCAGAGAAATTTCTGAGACTTTCTAATTCAATTATATCATAAAACTCATTGTGTACTTCAAAAATAAATTAACTCAAGATGTTACTCAAAACTCCATCTGGTATATTGCCTTAAATGCATTCCATGGAACCTGTATAACTTCGAATGATTTTCCATCAGAAGCCAAGGGCTGTTTTTTTAATGTTCGACTTTGTTTCAGAAACGACCTCATAAACTTTTTGATGATTTTTTTTCCCTTTTTCTACTCTCTCTATTCCTTCCTGTATGGAAAAGAAATATACTATAAAGTGCTTTTACCTGCTGTCTTTTATGTAAATTACTTTTGATTGCAGTTTGGAACTTTTAGAGATATGAAACTTGCCTTCTCAAAGCAATCAGGTACTTGTGTAAGAACAAGTGAAATGACCCAGAATTGATTCTCCTATTATCTTCTTCCACTTTATCCTATTGGAAGACATCCCCTGCCTTTTACAAAAGATACATTGTTTGAAATGTTTTAAATGCACTTCCTAAAACGATATCAGCAAATAAAGTAGGAAAAGATCATTGGAACTCATACACAAAATTGCTTAAATGAAGGTAACCTCATTCCTTACAGAATTTGTGATTGTTTTGAATACAGCTTCATATAAAGGCATCACTTAACTTGTTCTGTTTGAATTCTTCTTGAATATCCCATCAGGCAGTGAACAAAAATATTCTTTTTGCTAAGCTAGAAATGCAATGTGTATGTCAGTCTGAGATAAAGATAAAGTATATTAGCACACAAAATGAAGAGACTGAGTGAGGATAATAGAACCAGGGAAAGGCAAGAAGAAACTAACACAGTATCTGTCTCTCTCTGAGTGTTCCTGTATTGTTGTATCTCTCTGTGTCTTTCTCTCCTTTTCTCTCCATGTTCCTCTAATACAAACACAAAATCAAACCAAAACATACCAATAGACTCTTCTAATTTAATACAAGGCAATAATATATTCATTGAAGTTTTTTCAGAAATACATTTCATAGATTTTTCAGTATTTTCTACAGATTAAAATAGTGATTGATGTACATTGGTTTAATTGACATGCTAAATGATACCTAAGAAGTTCACACTGATAAAATATGAGATGAAACAAAATGAAAAGAATAAGGACCGTAGACAATTTAATTCTATTTGAAAGTCAGATGAGATAAGCACTATAGTGAAAAATAAATGTGGTTTTCTTGGTTTGTATTATGTTTTTTTCCTTTGATAAAAGTCAGTGAATAAGAGGTTAGAATATAATTAAGAAACACAATTTCCCTGACTTAAAAACATTTTTCACTATAAATATGTAACACTGAATAATCAAAAGGGACATTCAGAGGGACAAATACTTGTCATTTTTATGAAACTACTATCATAAAATTCTATTAATAACAGTCTTTCTCTTTTATTAAAAACATAAACTCAATTTAAAAAATTGAATAATCAGGAATAAGGAGTGACTTACTGGTTGAGAACATTGATTTCTCTTCCTGAGGACTCAATTTTTATTCTTAATACCCTCGTGGTGACTAACATCTGTCTATAGTTCCAATCCCAAGGGATCCAATGCTTTCTTCTCCTAACCTCTGAGAGTTCTGCACTAACATATAAAGCAGACATACTTGTAAGCAAAATTGATGTACTCATAAAATTAAAATAAAAGTTAAAAAAGATAATGAACATCTTACCCTCTCAATTTTTCTTCTTTTGTTGCTCCTGTGTTTTTTTGAAATTCATCTGTTATTTTTACAGTACTTTATTCACATGGTTTATTGTGTATTTTTGATTATTTTAGTGTCATATGTAGATATACTATTCTTTGGCTAAATCTACCTCAATTTCTGCCCCTAAGTTCCCTCCTATGCTCTCTACCACTCTTTCCTTCAAAGTTCACGTTTCTCTTTTAAGAATGTAGGATCTTCAGAAGCCATACCCACAAAGATTCACCAACATTACTACCCAATTATGAGCCAAATAAAGATGATACCAACAATCATGATGAACTGAAGGAGGAAAAATCTCATGAAATCTCAAGCCCTCAAGCTGACACAATGAACTAAGGGGATTAAGTAAAGCTAGGAATGAAAGATATGGTTGTCCCCAAAAAAGGAAGAAAATAGTTAGTTGTCCAATGACAACAGTTGTCCAGTGATGAATAGTTGTCCTTGAACATAAAAGTAACCTTGTTTTGGATCAACTAGATATTTTAGGAACATATATGTATATGCATGTGTATATGTGTGTGTATATGATGTCTATGTATATGAACACACATATATGTACATACTAACAATTAATAACAAATGAGACCATAAATTTGAAGAAGAAAGAAAAGTATATGTTAGGATTTGGAGGTAGGAATGAGAAAGGAGAAACATAATTAAACTACCATCTCAAAAATAAATGAGTGAAAAAATACTGATTCACATTTAGTGATGCTTTTATAGCCATAGATATTTGAAGAAATTCCAGATTTCTTTATCTTATCCAGGTATTGTACATTTTGTTTCTGTCATTGTGTGTTTACATATGCAGAGATGCAATTTTTATAATATAATAGAAAAACATGGGGGGCAAATAATTCTATGACTGTTTACCCTAGTAATAAAGATTTAGGTTCTCCCTTAGTGATTGTGACCTAGCCAACCATATAATTTTAACCAAGTAAATAATACAAAGTATGTATTCAGTCTTGTAGAGTGAGCTTAACTAAGCATAGGAAATGGATGGTTAGTGCAATAACATGCATGCCTTGACTAAAACAGTGAACATCTATTGCCAGTGCAGTTATGGATTCTCTGCTGAGTAAGACTTTCTATGGTTTTGCGTCTCTGGTTGTAAGCAGAAAACTCTCAAGTTTCATGAATGCTTTTCATTAACAATGAAGCTTCCAGGTCAATACTGCATCAGTTGATTGATTTATCCACACTGTATGAGCCAAATACAGATGTCACTTGTGGTCCTTAAGGCTCTTTCCACAATAGACATTATATAGAAAAAGCATGTATGTCTATCAACTGAGAAATATATAACTAAAATTCACAAGATGTAAGTGCTAAAATTTAAACAGGTATAAAATATAATATCTTTTTGATAGAAAATGAATGACGTTATAAATAATCCTTCTCAGGAAGGCAAGACAGACCCAGAAGACAAACACCAAATGTTGGCTCATACATGAATGCTATACTTTAAACTTTACATGTGTGTTTAAATTGGAATTTGGGTAAAAGTCAGAAAATTAGTGAAGGGTCACTGGTACATGACTTAATTTTAAAAGAAAAGAATTAGAAAACATGTTTAATGAAGGCAGAAATGGAAGTAATGATTTAAAAACGGTTAAGTGGGCTGTAGATTATGAGCAAAGGCCAAGGTAGTTGGTCAGAGAAGGAATCCTTGACAAAGAAGACCTATTTTAAATGACATGTGGAAACCTTCTTCCTCAAATATATGTCTGTGCATATAGGAAAGGAATCCCTTCGTGCTGCAGATTTGTAATTGGTATAAACTTGTGAAATGTGTATTTCTTCTTAAACAGTTTTCTTTATTTTCTTCAGGGAACATAGGTTTCTCCATTGCTGGTTGGAGTTCGAAGATCTTGGCAAGCTAATCAAAGGCTTGAAGAAGCATGCATAAACATTTGACAGCCAAGGATTTGACTGGAAAGAGAAAGATGCAGTAGTAGGCAGATTCACTGCAAGACAGCAGCAGGCTCAGGTAGGAGGGCACAAACTCAGAAGTATTCCCACTTTCTTTCTTTAAAGTTCCGGGTGAAGGAGAAGCCCAGGGAAGCAACCAAAAGTATCATAATCTTGATGGACAGATGGGTTTGTGTGTAATTTTGGAGAAGCTATGCTTCTGTGAGCTTTCCTACCATCATTTTAAGCATTTGAATAGCATCGTGTGTATGTATTACTTGGTAAAAATGGAAAAATTCCCTGACAGATTAATTCAAGGATAAACTGATAAAGATGAACTTGGTTATTTCTCTTTCTATCATAAAATACTCGACCACAAATTACGCTGAAGACAAAGCATGCTAGCATACATGTCTATATGCTCACAGAAAGACACAAAAAAGCACTAAAAACAATGTTTTGACACACTTCTGCAATACATATGTATATATATATATATATTATTTATATACTATCATAATATTATATATATAGTATTTAAACTATGTATTATGGTTAATAAAGTTCAAGCAAGGTTTAAAAAGAAAAAAACACAACCCAGTAGTATTTTAAAAACTAAGAAATAGCCGGGCGGTGGTGGCGCACGCCTTTAATCCTAGCACTTGGGAGGCAGAGGCAGGCGGATTTCTGAGTTCGAGGCCAGCCTGGTCTACAGAGCGAGTTCCAGGTCAGCCAGGGCTACACAGAGAAACCCTGTCTCGAAAAACCAAAAAAAAAAAAAAAAAAAAAACAACAAAAACTGAGAAATAATAAAAGGGAATCATGATGGATTTTTCAGGCACTAAACTCCAGTACTTCTGGGCAAGTTCTAACACATGAAAATAATTATATATAAAAACAATTCAGCTAGACAGAGAGAGAGAGGGAGAGAGAGAGAGAGAGAGAGAGAGAGAGAGAGAGAGAGAGAGGAAGGAGAGGGAGACGGAGAGAGAGAGGAAGGAGAGGGAGACGGAGAGAGAGGGGAAGAGGGAGAGTAGAGGGAGAGAGGGAGATAGAGGGAGGGAGATGGGGGATGGAGGGAGAAAGGAAGAGAAAGAGAGAGGAATATGGAGGGAGAGAGGAATATGGAGAGAGAGAAGGAGAGAGGAAGATGGAGGGAGAGAGGGAGAGAGCGAGATGAAGGGAGATAGGGAGAGAGGGAGAGGGACAGGAAGAGAGAAATAGAGGAGAGAATAAGTTATGAGTTACATATAGGACATAAAGGATTACCTTAATTAGGGAGGAGCATGGAAGTTATACAAAAACAGAGTATTCATGTATTAAATCCTAGTTTCTTTTAAGTAAAAACATAAAGCATATGACAGTTGTACAAAATGCTAAAATTAGTGCTGCAGTATTTTTCCAAACAGATCTGAAAATATAGAGAAAGCAGACATGTTAAAAACTGAAATTAGAGTAATACAAAAAAATCAAAAATTTTTTTTCAATATCTTTATGTGTAAGGTAATTATATTCAGAAGTCTTTCTGTAAGGATTTATGGTATAATTCATAGAAGAAGAAGAAACTAATTTAATTTTTATCTTGCATGAAGAGTTGAATAGAAAATTTTGAGGAATATACAATGAGCTATTAATGAGGGAATATGTACATTCATTATCAAAGGAGCAATTAAAAATAAAAAGTTACATATCCCAAGCCCTCAGACATACCATGGTAATCCCAACACAAGCAAAGCCATTTCTCACAAGACAATATAAGAAAATCAAGCCCTTCCACGACCTCTGTTACGGTAGACTGCACTGAAGAGATAGGTACCCAGGTTATCCCCAATATAACATCGGTTGGGACACGGCCTGTTGGGGCTTCCGCCTGCGCCCAAGAACGGGACAGCGCTGTGGTCGTCTGGGTGCCAGATCTGCAGGCCATCGCCTCTGCAGGGTGACCAGCACCACGGAGAGAGTGTAGAGTGCACTCCACCATCTTTGCTCCAGTGGCCGGGAAGTTGGGACTGCCAGGCTCTGAGACAGACAGGCATAATATCGCTTGGGTCTCTGGCGGCTTGTGTGTACATGGCTCCCAAGTGCTGGGCAGATCTGCAGTAACCAGCGAGCTAGCTCTGCTGTGGGACTTCTGCCTGGCAGAGGGTCCCCGCACTGGGCGGGAGCCTACCAGCTTCCCTTCCCCTACCTCTGTTCCGGTAGACTGCACTGAAGAGACAGGTACCCAGGTTATCCCCAATATAACATCCCTTGGGACACGGCCTGTTGGGGCTTCCGCCTGCTCCCAAGAACGGGACAGCACTGTGGTCTTCGGGGTGCCAGATCTGCTGTAGGCCATCACCTCTGCAGGGTGACCAGTGCCACAGAGAGAGTGCAGAGTGCACTCCGCCATCTTTGTCCAGTGGCCGGGAAGTTGAGACTGCCAGGCTCAGAGACAGACAGGCATAATATCGCTTGGGTCTCGGGCAGCTTGTGTGTACGTGGCTCCCAAAGAGCGGGGCAGATCTGCAGTAACCAGCGCGCCACCTCTGCTGTGGGACTTCTGCCTGGCAGAGGGACGCCCCCTCCCCCCCCTAGGAGAGATCACATACCCCTGCACAGGGCAGGAGCCTACCAGCCTCCCATTGGCGACCTCTGCTCCAGGAATCCACTATGCTGAGCCTTTGGATGTGCAAGGACTCCCCAATATAACATCACTTGGAGCAAGGCACATCAGGGCTCCAAAGTCACTCAGGAGCAGGGCAGGCCCCAGAAATCTGTGCCAGGGGAATCCTGGTAAACTAGGGGGGGCCGAAATAGCTTTGCAGGCTCACAGGAGATCCAACCAACAGCCAGTGACAGCAGGACCAACTAACATCAGAGGTAACCAGACAGCAAAAGGCAAAACTAGGAACGTTACTAACAGAAATCAAAGTAATACTGCACCATCCGAACCCAACTCTCCAACAGAAGCAAGTCCTGGATACCCCACCACACCCGAAAGACAAGATCTGGATTTAAAATCACTTCTCATGATGCTATTAGAGGATCACAAGAAGGACACAAATAAATCTAATAAAGAATTACAGGAGATCATGAATCAACAGTTAGAAGCCCTTACAAAGGAAACACAAAAATCGCTTAGAGAATTGCAGGAGAACATGGATCAAAAGATGGAGGCGCACAAGGAGACAACATAAAAATCGCTTAACGAGATGAATCAACGGTTAGATGCCCTTACAAAGGAAACATAAGAACTGCTTAAAGAAATGCAGGAGACGATGGATCAACAGATGGATTCCCATGAGGAGGAAAGACAAAAATCGCTCAGAGAAATGCAGGAGAACGTGGGTCAACAGGCAGAAATCCTGAAAGAGGTAATGCAAAAATATCTTAAAGAAATACAGGAAAATACAAACAAACAAGTGAAGGATCTCAGCAAATCCATCCAGGAACTAAAAAAGGAAGTAGAAACAACTAAGAAATCACAAAGGGAGACAACTTTGGAGATAGAAAACTTTGGGAAGAAACCAGGAGTCATAGATGCAAACATCAACAATAGAATACAAGAGATGGAAGAAAGAATCTCAGATGCTGAAGATTCCATAGAAAGCATCGACTCAACAGTCAAAGAAAATGCAAAATGCAAAAAACGTGTAACCCAAAACATCCAGGAAATCCAGGACACAATGAGAAGACCAAACCTAAGGATTATAGGTATAGATGAGAGTGAAGATTTGCAACTTAAAGGGCCAGTAAACGTCTTCAAAAAAATTATGGAGGAAAACTTCCCTAACCTAAAGAGAGAGATGCCGATGAACGTACAAGAAGCCTACAGAACTCCAAACAGACTGGACCAGAACAGAACTACCTCCCGTCACATAATAATCAAAACACCAAATGTTCTAAACAAAGAAAGAATATTAAAAGCAGTAAGAGAAAAGGGCCAAGTAACATACAAAGGAAGACCTATCCGAATCACATCAGACTTCTCACCAGAGACTATGAAAGCCAGAAGATCCTGGGCAGATCTCATGCAGACACTAAGAGAGCACAAATGCCAGCCTAGACTACTATACCCAGCAAAACTCTCAATCACCATAGATGGAGAGAACAAGATATTCCATGATAAAACCAAATTTTCACAATACCTTTCCACAAATCCAGCCCTGCAACGGATAATAGGTGGAAACCGCCAATACAGGAAGAGAAACAACACCCTGGAAAAAATGAGATAATAACCTTCTTGAATCAAACTCAAAAGTAGATTACCACTCAAACATAAAGATAGCGTCAAGAATGGCAGGTGGCAATAATCACTATGCCTTAATCTCTCTTAATATCAATGGTCTCAATTCCCCAATTAAAAGACATAGACTAGCAGACAGGATACATAAACAGGACCCAGCATTTTGCTGCATGCAGGAAACGCACCTCAATGTCAAAGACAAACACTACCTCAGAGTAAAAGGCTGGAAAACAATTTTACAAGCAAATGGCCCCAAGAAATGAGGTGGAGTAGCCATCCTAATATCAGATAAAATTGATTTTCAACCTAAAGTCATCAAAAAAGACACAGAAGGACACTACATACTGATCAAGGGAAAAATCCACCACCAAGAACTCCCAATTCTGAATATCTATGCTCCAAATGCAAGGGCACCCTCATTCGTAAAAGAAACTTTACTAAAGCTCAAAGCACACATCGCACCACACACAATAATAGTGGGTGACTTCAACACCCCGCTCTGTGAAATGGATCGTTCAGGAAAGCAGAAACTAAACAGGGACACAGTGAATCTAATTGAAGCCTTGGACCAAATGGAACTAACAGATATATATAGAACTTTTCATCTTAGAGCTAAAGAATACACCTTCTTCTCAGCACCTCATGGTACCTTCTCCAAAATTGACGATATAATTGGTCACAAATCAAACCTCAACAGATATAAGAAGATAGAACTAATCCCATGCCTCCTAGCAGATCACTATGGAATAAGGGTGGTCTTCAATGGCAACAAAAACAAAAGAAAACCCACATACACATGGAGGCTGAACAATGCTCTACTCAATGATAACTAAGTCAAGGTGGAAATAAAGAAAGAAATCAAAGACTTTTTGAAAGTTAATGACAATGAAGGCACAACACACCCTAATTTATGGGACGCAATGAAAGCAGTGCTAAGAGGAAAATTCATAGCCCTGAGTGCTGCCAAAAAGAAATGGGAGACAGCATACACTAACAGCTTAATGGCACACCTGAAAGCCCTGGAACAAAAAGAAGCAAATACACCAAAGAGGAGTAGAAGGCAGGAAATCATCAAACTCAGGGCTGAAATCAATCAAGTAGAAACAACTAAAACCATACAAAGAATCAACAAAACGAGGAGTTGGTTCTTTGAGAAAATCAACAAGATAGATAAGCCCTTGGCCAGACTAACCAGAGGGCACAGAGATAGTATACAAATTAATAAAATCAGAAACGAAAAGGGAGAGATAACAACAGAAACTGAGGAAATTCAAAAAATCATCAGATCCTACTACAAAAACCTGTATTCAACACAACTAGAAAATCTTGAGGAAATGGACAATTTCCTTGACAGATACCAAATACCAAAATTAAATCAGGATCAAATAGACCATCTAAACTGTCCTATAACCCCTGAAGAAATAGAAGTTGTCATTGGAAGTCTTCCAACCAAAAAAGCACAGGTCCAGATGGTTTTAGTGCAGAATTCTATCAGACCTTCAAAGAAGACCTAACACCAATACTCTTCAAACTGTTCCACAAAATAGAAACAGAAGGAACAGTACCCAACTTGTTCTATGAAGCCACAATTACACTAATACCAAAAGCACACAAAGATCCGACAAAGAAAGAGAATCTCAGGCCAATCTCTCTTATGAATATCGATGCAAAAATACTCAATAAAATTCTTGCCAACCGAATCCAAGAACACATCAAAACTATCATTCACTACGATCAAGTAGGCTTCATCCCAGGGATGCAGGGATGGTTCAATACAAGGAAATCCATCAATGTAATCCACTATATAAACAATCTCAAAGAAAAAAACCACATGGTCATCTCATTAGATGCTGAGAAAGCATTTGACAAAATTCAGCATCCTTTCATGCTAAAGGTCTTGGAAAGATCAGGAATTCAAGGCCCATATCTAAACATAGTAAAAACAATTTACAGCAAACCGGTAGCCAGCATCAATCTAAATGGAGAGAAACTTGAAGCAATCCCACTAAAATCAGGGACTAGACAAGGCTTCCCTTTCTCTCCATATCTTTTCAATATAGTACTTGAAGTTCTAGCTAGAGCAATTAGACAACAAAAAGAGGTCAAAGGGATACAAATTGGAAAGGAAGAAGTCAAACTATCACTATTTGCAGACGATATGATAGTATATTTAAGCGATCCAAAGAACTCCACCAGAGAACTCCTACAGCTGATAAACGACTTCAGCAAAGTTGCCGGATATAAAATCGACTCAAGCAAGTCAGTAGCCTTCCTATACTCAAAGGATAAGCAGGCTGAGAAAGAAATAAGAGAAATGATACCCTTCACGATAGCCACAAACCATATAAAGTATCTTGGCGTGACTCTAACCAAACAAGTGAAAGATCTGTATGACAAGAACTTCAAGTCTCTGAAGAAAGAAATTGAAGAAGACCTCAGAAGATGGAAAAATCTGCCATGCTCATGGATTGGCAGGATTAATATAGTAAAAATGACCATCTTACCAAAAGTAATATACAGATTCAATGCAATCCCCATCAAAATCCCAACTCAATTCTTCATAGAGTTAGAAAGAGCAATTCAAAAATTCATCTGGAATAACAGAAAACCCAGAATAGCTAAAACTATTCTCAAGAGTAAAAGAACCTCTGGGGGAATCAGTATCTTGGACCTCAAGCTGTACTACAGAGCAATAGTGTTAAAAACCGCATGGTATTGGTACAGTAACAGACATGTAGATTAATGGAACAGAATTGAAGACCCAGAAATGAATCCACACTCCTATGGTCACTTGATCTTTGACAAAGGAGCTAAATCCATCCAGTGGAAAAAAGATAGCCTTTTCAACAAATGATGCTGGCTCAACTGGAGGTCAACATGCAGAAGAATGCAAATTGACCCATTCTTATCTCCTTGCACTAAGCTCAATTCCAAGTGGATCAAGGATCTCTACATAAAACCAGACACACTGAAACTAATAGAAAGGAAACTAGGGAAGAACCTTGAACATAAGGGCACAGGGGAGAATTTCCTGAACAGAACTCCAATAGCTTATGCTCTAAGATCAAGAATAGACAAATGGGACCTCATTAAATTACAAAGTTTTTGCAAGGCAAAAGACACTGTCAAAAAGACAAAGCGGCAACCAACTACCTGGGAAATGATCTTTACCAACCTTACATCCGACAGAGGGCTAATATCCAATATATACAAAGAACTCAAGAAGTTAATCTCCAGAGAGCCAAGTAACCCTATTAAAAAAAATGGAGTACAGAGCTAAACAAAGAGTTCTCACCTGAAGAATATCTAATGGCTGAGAAGCACCTAAAGAGATGTTCATCATCCTTAGTCATTAGGGAAATGCAAATCAAAACAACCCTGAGATTCCATCTCACACCAGTCAGAATGGCTAAGATCAAAAACACAGGAGACAGCAGTTGTTGGCGAGGATGTGGAGAAAGAGAAACACTCCTCCACTGCTGGTGGAATTGCAAGCTGGTACAACCACTCTGGAAAGCAGTCTGGCAGTTCCTGAGAAAACTGCGCATGACACTCCTGGAGGATCCAGCTATACCCCTCCTGGGCATATACCCAGAGGCTTCCCCTGCATGCAATAAGGACACATGCTCCACTATGTTCATAGCAGTCTTATTTATAATAGCCACAAGCTGGAAACAACCCAGATGTCCCTCAACGGAGGAATGAATTCAGAAGATGTGGTATATCTACACAATGGAATACTACTCTGCAATGAAAAACAATGAATTCACGAAATTCCTAGGCAAATGATCAGAACTTGAAAATATCATCCTTAGTGAGGTAACCCAATCACAAAAGAACACACATGGTATGCAGTCACTGAGAAGGGGATATTAACCCAGAATCTTGGAATACCCTAGACACAATTTGCATATCAATAGATTTCTAAGAAGATGGAAGGAGAGATCCCTCCCTGGTCCTGGAAAGACTGGATGTAGGGGAACACCAGGACAGAGACACGAGAGGGGGTTGAATGGAGAAAATAGGGAGGGAAGGGGGCTTATGGGACTTTCGGGGAGGGAGGAAACGGGAAAGGGGGAATGATTTGGAATGTAAATAAAAAAAACTTAGAATATAAAAAAATAACATTATATATTTTAAATATTCATTAGGATATCTTTGTTCTTATAGTGACATTTAGACTTACTTGCCTTTTTTTTATTTAAGGTGGTTGTTAATATTATTTTAAAAATTTCTCATCTTTTTTCAGGCAATAGTGTATGGTTATACCTCTATGAGCTCTTGAGGGGAAAAAAAAAGGGAAAATAAACAAAGGCCATAAATTTTAAACACAATAAGGATCGGTATATGGAAGGATTACAGGGAGGAAAGTGGAGGGATTATGTAACTGTTTTGTAATCTCAAAAAAAAAAAAAAACAAAAAGAAAAAAAAAAGAAATTCAAGTATTTCTTTAGAAACTTTAGACAAATACCAATTAGAAAACTCAAATCTGTTCATATACTGATCCTTAAATTTTTTATAAATTACATTGGCTATAATATTTTTTTAAAAGAACAAAGAGTAAATTTGTGGAAGTCATACTTGATTTCAATTATTCTGACATAGTGTGTTATTGACAGCATAGATCAGTACAACTAGATAAGAGTTTTAATATTGCAATTTCCCCAATTTTTTCTTTGAAAAATTTGTGACATATTTTTAATTTTACAACACATATTTTGTAGATGAATACTACAGATATTTTATAGCTCTGAGTGTGCTATCTTATCTTCAGTATTATACAGAAGAGATTACAATGCCACAGGACTGTGGAGTGTGTATACAAATTTAAATATTTAATGAACTTTTGGAGGAATTAATTATAAAGGCACACTTTATGACTCTGATTCTTTAAGTTCTGTTAAGACAGTGCCATTTTAGTAATGATTTCTTTGGTTTTGATGGAAAAGTTAATATACACATTTGAGAGAGAAAGTCATGGTGTTTATTGTCAACAGGATGCGGGGTATTAGTTTAAACTCTATGTGGATGAAGCAATTGGCATATTACGACACTACTGCTATTAAGGTTGTTAGGAATGTAAAAAGCACGTGAAGTCAATAATGAACAGAAACATGAATACACCATGCTGTACAGAGCATTCTTCATCCCTCTAGAAAGCAGGAAAATAGGCAGATTTCAGTCTGGATAGCTCATGTTTTCCATTGAGATACCTTGCATCTAAAGTAATTTATTCCAAGTCTATTAACGCTGGCATCTTCCTATTCCTGAAGATTTTACTTACTTTGAGAATGATGTTCCTGACAGGTACTCTTTCTTTCATAACACCACAATGTATGATCTGGTCACCCATTGATTTTAATTACATTTTTAACATCTACAATTATTTGAAAACATTCGT
Source organism: Tokudaia tokunoshimensis (assembly GCA_036184795.1). Taxonomy (NCBI): domain Eukaryota; kingdom Metazoa; phylum Chordata; class Mammalia; order Rodentia; family Muridae; genus Tokudaia; species Tokudaia tokunoshimensis. The sequence goes on from BTHU01000009.1 coordinate 64,592,429, forward strand.
TCTATCACATGAAGGGAGTATTTACAACTGTCTTGATTATAATTCTGTAAGGGTTGCTGTTTTTTCCAGACATTAAAACACACCTAATAAATATCTATGTGAGTCTGGGAGTAGGCTTAGTGGGTTGAAGCATGACTAGAAGACTTTGAATTTATTCTCAGGCAACTAAATGGTAGAAGCTGAGAACACACCCTCCCTCCGATCTATACACTTTACCACAGGTGAACTTACACACACACACACACACACACACACACACACACACAGACACATCAATGTCCATGAATGGAACTCCAGCAGTCATGGTAGACTTCTATGGACCCAAGGCAAGCCTGGTATATATATCAAGTTCCAAAGTGGCCCTGGGTACCTACATAAATCTCATGTCAGAGACAAATTAATGTGAAATACGTAGTATAATTCATAAAGTTAAACCATTATGCTTGACTTAAACAGTAAGTTTAATTTTGATTTTTTAACTTGTTTTTTTAAAAAATGTTATTGGTCCTTTGTGAAATTTACATCATGCACCTCAATCACATTCATCTCTCACTCCCCTCTTACCCATCCTCCACACTTGCAAACTCCCTCAAACAGAAAAACAAAATAAAAAGCTGTAGTGCATCACAGTGTATCCCACACATTTGTCCACATTTCTTTGCTTGCAAATGTTCATTTGGTCATTGGTCTTATATGAGGCCTCTGGATTCTACTATACTATTAATGCTAGAACCTCACTGGGAATCCTCTCTGATATTGTTTGGTTGCCCGTGCCCTGAGATCCTATAGTTTTGGATTACTAAGACTGGCTCCAACACATACTTCAGCAGTTTGTTGAAGGATTAGATGTTGCATTAGAGAGCTGTCCTTTAGGTCAGGAAAACTGTTGTAGTGGGTTGGTCTGATGCTGCTTGTATCCTAATGCTAAATACTGGTTCCTCAAGATGTAGTTGCCCCTGATGAGCAGAGTGAGGTATATGAGTGATGTCATGGGAACATTCTCCACAATTTAATTGCTAAATAAAAGGCAAGAACCTGTGATTGTGCACAGGAGGGAGAGAAGGGGGACTGGAGGTTCAGGTGAGAGAGTTGCAGGTAGAGGGAGAAGGAAGAAAGAAAGATGGAGGAGAAGGGAACTGCCAGGGGCCAGAACCACATGGCTAAGTAAAACAGCAAGTAGCAAAGGACCTTGTGGTTATGGCATAAGTTATTATAGCCCTAGATCCACCCAAACTAGGCTTATGGCTTGTACCTCAAATTCCTGGAGTGTGTGTCTTTTATATGGGTTTATTAAGATTATAAATAGTTACTGCAATCTGTCCCTACCCCTTATTTTCGCTAGAACTCAGAAGAGTGAGTCCTGTTCCTCTCCTGGGCAGCACAGTAGAACTTACTAATTTATTTATTTCTTTTTATTCTCTTGTATACTACAGCAAGTTACACAACTATTACACATATTCAGACAACTTAGAAAATATTCATAAGTCTTCATGATTTTTGCTTCAATCTCTGTGAACCCTTATGAGCCTTTCTTTGTTGACTCTATGAACAACGTTCTTGAGATGTTGTTGTCACCCGAAGCTCCTGTAATCCTTCCTGCCCATCTTCTGTGATATTCTGTGAGCTCCACATAGCTCTGAATTACCTTTAGCAAGATAATCTCATGGATAAATTTTATAAAACGGTTTGAATCATATCTCACTTTGACATTTTTATGGGGCTGGAGTGAAGGGTATTATAATAACAACAACTCCTAATATCCATCACATAGATCTGTTGCTCAAATGTCAGCTATATACAGAACAGTTTTTGCCAAGTCTTCATTGGTAAGGAAAACAGGCAAAAAGATGGACTGTCAGAGGAAGTCTGTAATGTGATTAGAAATGTTTAATTTCTTAATTCACATGAGTGTGTCTCCCCCTATCAGACAAATCATAGAATCTGGTTCAGCTGACAAGATCAGTTTGGGGTTATAAAATAGAACTAACATAGAGTGCTCCTTTTTCAGAGATGATTAAGGACAGCCTGATCAAATTCCAAACATTTTGTTGTGTAACTTTATAAATGGAACTATTCTATCAATAAGTGAAAAGTAACAATTTTTTTTGTAGCTGGATAGTCTTTATAATATTATCATTCTATACATCACTATTTTTTTAAAGTTTATTTAATCTTTTGTAACACTCCAGATGTTATCCCACCAGTCCATCCTCTGACTGTTCCACATCCCATATCTCCTCCACCCACCCCATCTCCATGAGGATGTCCCCAGCTTACACCCCCCAACCCCCTACCCTCCATGCCACCAGAACTCCCCACTCTAGGGGCCTCCAGTCTCTTAAGGGTTAGGTGAATCTTCTCTGACTGAACCTAGACTCCACATTCCTCTGCTCTATATGTGCTGGGGGCCTCATTTCAGCTGGTGTATGCTGCTTGGTTGGTGGTCCAGTCTGAGAGATCTTGGAGGTCCAGGTTAATTGAGACTGCTGGTCCTCCTACAGGGTCGCCCTCCTCCTCAGCTGCTTCCAGCTTTTCCCTAATTCAACCACAGGGGTCAGCAGCTTCTGTCCATTGGTTGGGTGTAAATATCTGCATCTGACTCTTTCAGCTCCTTGCTAGGTCTTTCAGAGGGCAGTCATGTGAGCACTCCATGGCCTCAGTAACTGTGTCCAGCCATTGGACCTCCCCTTGAGCTAGATCTCATTTTGGACCCTGGCACTGAACCTCCTGTTCCTCAGGTTCTCCATTGTTGTCCCTGCAGTTCTTCCAGACAGAAACAATTATGGGTCAGAATTTTTGACTGTGGGATGGCAACCTCATCCCTCACTTGATGCCCTGTCTTTCTGCTGGAGGTGAGCTCTACAAGTTCCCACTCCCCACTGTAGGGCATTTCATCTAAGGTTCCTCCCTTTGAGTCCTGAGAGTCTCTCACCTCCCAGATCTCTGGTACATTCTGGAGGATACCTCCCACACACAATCTACTTCCTGAGCTTGCATGTTTTCACTCTTTCTGCTGGCCCTCAGGGCTTCAGTCCTCCCTTCCTCCCCTCCCAAACCTGATCATGTTCCCCTCTTCTCCTTCCTATCTCCTTTCGCACCCCAGTCCTTCCCTTTCATGTAGAAGGTCTGCAACTAGGTGTTCATGTGAATTCTGAACAAATATAGCAAGATGTATCACAAAAGCTGTTGCCTGTCTAGAATGTGCTCTTAGCTGGGCTACCTTGTCTGGCTTCAGTGGGAGGGGATTTGGTTAGTCCTGCAGAGACTTGACATGCCTGGGTGTATATGGGGGAAGGAGAATACCCAGGAAGTCCTCCATTTCTTAGAGGAAAAGGCGATTAGGATGGGAGGAGGGACTGTGCCAAGAGGTGACCATGTGGGAGTGGGCAGCAATCTGGATGTAAAGTGAATAAATAAATAAATTTTAAAAATGTAACAATAAAAATTTGGAGTATGAACTAATACAATGGAGTAGAAAGTATAATTCAATTTTTGAGCTCTATGGAAAAAATACAAAATTCTCCTAATATTATATTTTGAACCTTAGTTCCCCAAGTCACAAAACTGTATTGCTTGCATCAAACCAATATTTTATATGTGCATATATTTTATACATATACATATATGTATACATAAACATATATACATATATATGTACATATACATATACATATATGCACACGCATACACACACACACACACACACACACATCATAAGAGCTATGTACACCAAATACAATTCAAAAAATTCTCCTTTCTTGAATATTCCTAAAGTTGCCCTTGGTCCTAATACTTTGAATTTGGAATCTTAAATAAATTGCACAGATGACTGAAACTGATTACCTTTTGCTGCATCAGTCACTCAAATTTTGCATTTTGTTTCTAGCAAGTCAATGTGGAAATTAATTTTCTAAATGTTTCCTTCAAAACAGTTATATTCAAAGTCCAGATCTTCCTTCTACAAATCACTACAGACCAGGGATCCATCAAAGAACATCAAATGTAAAGCTGATTTCTTTTCACAACAGAATAAATGAAGCTTTCTGATGATGGGCTTTATTTTTTGTGTCTGTTCTCTAGGCTCTCTGATTAAATTGGGACTTGGAGACTGTTCTCCATTACTGGTCATTCGATATTGAACAAATTTATGTTAAGAGTGAAGACACTTGAGTTATTTCTCTATTTCTCATTTTCTCAGGATATGAATTAGGTGTGCCTCCAATTTATATTTTGTTAACTAATATGATTTATTTCTATGTCACATTTAAAATGATAATTAAGTCTAATCAGATGCTAACAGAAATAAGATGGATTTCATGTAAGAGTGCTGGAGAAGCTAGAAATATAATAAAAATATACTATAAATAGGATTCAAGCCAGCAGTTTGCTTGAACTTATTCTTCCAATTAGCTTTTATAACTTCAAAAAATCAGAACTGGAAGTTTTAATAATGTTTCTGTAGTCACTCTTTTGGCCTGTATAACTTTCTTTAAATAAATTCTATGCACTGAAATTTGAATGTCTATATTATTTTATGATGCATCCTTTACTGGCTGATTTTGTGTGTCAACTTGACACAGGCTGGAGTTATCACAGAGAAAGGAGCTTCAGATGGGGGAATGTCTCCATGAGATCCAGCAGTGGGGCATTTTCTCAATCAGTGATCAAGAGGGGAGGACCCCTTGTGGGTGGTGCCATCTCTGGGCTGGTATTCTTGGGTTATATAAGAAAGCAGGCTGAGCAAGCCAGGGGAAGCAAGTCAGTAAGAAACATGCCTCCATGACCTCCATATCAGCTCCTGCTTTCTGACCTGCTTGAGTTCCAGTCCTGACTTCCTTTGGTGATGAACAGCAGCGTGGAAGTGTAAGCTCAATAAACCCTTTCCTCCGTAACTTGCTTCTTGGTCATGATGTTTGTGCAGGAATAGAAAACCTGACTAAGGCACATCTTTTCTCACCACAACTTCTCCAATAAATTTTAATTTTCAGTACTTTGTACCAACATTAAGCACTTAAATAAATATCAGAATTTTAACTATATATAGTGTGGGGGCATTATTTTTCTAGCTTTTAAAATTGGATTATTTCCAATTAAAAGACTTTCTTTTCAATTAATTCATTTTTATTTCAATTTTTCTAATCATGCCTCTGATGTGGAATATTTATTATTTGATAAAGTATTCTTAATATAAAAACATTAAAATAAAAATACCCCTCTTGTCTTAGTTATTGTTGCATTTAAGTGATGTAATAGCATAGGTCAAAAAACTTGTGAAGGGAAGCAAGTAACTGGGAGCCTGCTTACAATTTCAGAGGGTTAGTATATTATCATCATGGAGGGGAACTTGGTGGCAGGAAGGCTGGCATGGGGCTGAAACAGTATCTGAGCACTTTATATCCTGATTTACATCCTGATTCCCAACAGCAGGCGGAGAGGAGACTAGGCTTGGCCTAAGCTTTGGAACCTCAAATTCCATACTCAGTGACATGCCTACTCTGACCAAGTAACATCCACAGTGAGTAGAGCAGACTCCTAACATGGGAGGCTTCACCAGCTCACCCATTTCCTTCCTTCCTTGATCCAATGATAAGAAAACAAAAATTGCTTTTACTGGCTGGGTTTGTGTGTCAACCTGACACAAGCTGGAGTTATCACAGAGAAAGGAGCCTCCCTTGAGGAAAAGCCTCCATGAGATCCAGCTGTAGGCATTTTCTCGATTAGTGATCAAAGTTTCGAGGGACCATTGTGGGTGGTGCCACTCCTGGCCTGATAGTTATGGGTTCTATAAGAAAGCAAGGTAAGTAAACCAGAATAAGCAAGACAGTAAGCAGCATTCCTGCATGACTTCTGAATCCATTCCTGCCTCCAAGTTTCTACGCTGTGTGAATTCCTGACCTGACTTCCTTAAGTAATGAACAGTGATGTAGAAGTGTAAGTTAAAGAAACCCTTTCCTTTCCAACTTGCTTCTTGGTCATGTTGTTTCATGCAGGAATAGAAACCATCACTAAGACAATTATCATCTGTGAAGCTAATTTCCTTTTTCTAAAATAATTTTTTTGTACCAGAAACCACATAAAATACTAGTTTCAGAACCCCAAAACAGATTTATCTGAAAATATGCTTTAATATGTTACCTTCTACTTCAATATCAAACATTAAAGATCAAATCGCATAAGTGCAGGAACACTGATCAATTTTAAATGATTTCTTCTTTCAAAACATGATCCATATTTTCTCTAAAAATCTATGAGTAATATTTGACTTTAGAACCAATTTTCTGACATTTATAGTAAAGTGTGAAAATACATCCTATCTCTTGAGTGATTTGCAAATTATTCATTAAACCTAATAGAGAAGTTATAGATGAATTCACCCTGAGGCAGAATAATTTTATTTAGAAAGGTAACTGCCTCAGGGAAGTAGTACTTTTGACCTTCATGTAAAGAAGATTATGAACACCTGCAGCATTCAGAACTACCAGTTGTCATTTTTGTGTCAGGATTATCCATTAAATCAAATAGCAAATAGTTTTGAAGTTCCCAGGTCATGATAATTGTACCAATTTAGGGTAACATACAGAAGGAGTTGAAAAAGACAAAGGGAACAAATGATACAAACAAACTCCTATCTACTGCTGGCAACACAAATCTTTGATTTTTAGAAACTGACTTGCAGACTTTGAGACTCATGCCGCTCATTTGTGTTGAGATTTGTTTAACTATTTTACATCAATAGATATCCCTGTAGGTAATTCATAATGAATTTTCTCATTAATGATTGATTTGGGAAGGGCAAGCTCATGGGGACTGGGGGTGGTAGCCATACCTCAGCAGATGGTTCTCGGTTTTTACTAGGAGTAGGGTAATAAGAGTCCCTATATTATCATGTCTTTCTCTGATTGTGGAAGGCATTTGAACTTTAGGACTGAAAAGTCATTGAGTGCTCAGAGCTTACTAGGCCATTTTATGGGAACACGATAAGAGTACCAATGGTAGATAATTGCACTAGAGTTCTTAATGTAAATGGATTATTTATAATATTCAAGCAAATAAAATGTATAACTTACAAACTTTTAAAGGGTCAAGTACAGATGGTTAAAAGCCAGTCTTTAGAACTGAAATTTGCTTTTTTTCTTCATTTTTGTATTTGTTAACTTTACATCCCGAGGGCAGCTATCTCTCCCTCCTTTTTCCCAGTCCCACCCTCACAACCCCCTTCCCCATTATCCACTTAGCCTGTCATGGTGTCCCAACCTGCCCTGGCACATCAAGTCACAGCAGGACTAAGAGCTTATTAAATCAGTCTACCTAGAGGAAGGGGATCCAAAGGTAGGCAACAGAGGAAGAGACAGCTCCTGATCCAGTAGCTAGAGGATCAAGATGAAGACCCAGCTGTATATCTGCTACAAATATTTAGAGAGCCTATGTTCAAAACATTGCATGCTCTTTGGTTGGTGGTTCAGTCTGTGAGCCCCCATAGCCTAAGTAAGTTTACTCTGTAGGTCTTCAGGTGGAGTCCTTGACATCTCTGTCTCTCTCAATCCTCTAACTCTTGCACAAGACTCCCCAGGCTCTACCTAATATTTGGCTATGGATATCTGCATTTATTTCCATCCAGCTGGAGCTGGATCCCACAGGCCCTGTAACCCTAACCCTAACTCTAACCCTAACCCTAATCTTTTCTTTTTCTTTTTTTTTTATTGAATATATTCTTCATTTACATTTTAAATGTTATACCCCTTCCCGAAAACCTCCAACCCATCCTCCCATCTCCTGCCTCCAAGGATATGCTCCTAAACCCAACCCACTCCCATGACCCCCCCCCTTGATTTCGCACACACTGGGGCCTTTATTGAGCCTTCACAGGAACAAAGACCTCTCCTCCCACCGATGCTCGAAAAGGCATTCCTCTGCCAATCTTTTGGCTGGAACTACATGTACCCCTTGGTTAATGGCTTAGTCCCTGGGAGCCCTGGGGCGTCTGGTTGGCCAATATTGTCATTTTTCACATGGGGCTGCAAACCCCCACCCCAGCTCCTCCAGCTTGCCCTCCAACTTCTCAATAGTGAACCCCACACTCAGACAAATGGTTGGCTTCTAGTATTCGCCTCCGTATCTGTAAGGCTCTGGCAGGTCCCCTCCAAAAGACAACTATAAATGGCTACTTTTGGTATACACTTCTTGTTATCCATAGTAGTTTCGGGGTTTGGTGACTGTTTATAGGGTGAATCCCCAGGTAGAACAGTCTCTGGGTGGCATTTCGGTCTGTCTCTGCTTCCTTCTTTGTTTCCATAACTGTTCCTGTGATTATTTTGTTCCATTTCTCAGAGGAACCAAATCACCCTAACTTTGGTTTACCTTCTTCGTGATCTTCCTGTAGTCTGTGAACTCTAACATGTTTATTTTGAGCTTTTGGGCTAATATCCACTTATCAATGAGTGCATACCATGTATGTTCTTTTGTGATTGGGTTACTTCACTCAGGATGACACTTTATAGTTCCATCCATTTGCCTAAGAATTTCATGAATTCATTATTTTTAATACCTGAATAGTAATCCATTGTGTATATATAACACAATTTCTGTATCCATTCCTCTGTTGAAGACATCTGGGTTCTTTTCAGCTTCTGGCTATTATAAATAAGGCTGCTATGAACATAGTGGAGCATATGTCCTTATTGCATGTTGGAGCATCTTCTGGGTATATGACCAAGAGTGGTATAACTGGATCCTCAGGTAGTACTATGTCCAATTTTCTGAGGAACTGCCATACTGATTTCCAGACTGGTTGTACCAGCTTGCAATCTGACCAGCAATCGAGAAGTGTTCCTCTTTCTCCACATCCTCTCCAGCATCCGCTGTTCCCTGAGCTTTTCATCATAGCCATTCTGACTGGTGTGAGGTGGAATCTCAGGGTTGTTTTGATTTGCATTTCCCTAATAACTAAGGATGCTGAACATTTCTTTAGGTGCTTCAGAGTCATTCGAGTTTCCTCAGTTGAAAATTCCCTGTTAAGCTCTGTACCCCATTTTTAATAGGGTTATTTGGCACTCTGGAGTCTAACTTCTTGATTTCTTTTTATACATTGGATATTAACCCTTTATCGAATGTAGGATTGGTAAAGATCTTTTCCCAATCTGTTGGTTGCCATTTTGTCCTATTGACAGTGTCCTTTGCCTTACAGAAGGTTTGCAGTTTTATGAGGTCCCATTTGTCGATTCTTGTTCTTAGAGCATAAGCCATTGGTGTTCTATTCAGGAAATTTTCCCCTGTGCCCATGTGTTCAAGGTTCTTTACAATTTTCTCCTCTATAAGCTTCAGTGTATCTGGTTTTATGTGGAGGTCCTTGATCCACTTGGACTTGAACTTTGTACAAGGAGATAAGAATGGGTCAATTTGCATTTTTCTGCATGCTGACCTCCAGTTGATCCAGCACCATTTGTTAAAAATGCTGTCTTTTTTCCAGTAGATGTTTTTAGTTCCTTTGTCAAATATCAAGTGACCTTAGGTGTGTGGGTTCATATCTGGGTCTTCAGTTCTATTCCATTGATCTTCCTGTCTGTCTTTGTACCAATACCATACAGTTTTTATCAGTATTGCTCTATAGTGGAACCTGAGGTCAGGGATGGTGATTCCCCCAGTAGATCTTTTGTTTTTGAGAATAGTTTTCACTATCCTGTGTTTTTTGTTATTCCAAATGAATTTGCAGATTGTTCTTTATAGCTCTATGAAGAATAGATTTGGAATTTTGATGTGGATTGCATTGAATCTGTACTTTTGTTTTGGCAAGATGGCCATTTTTACTATATTAATCCTTTCAATCTATGAGCTTGGGAGATTCTTCCATCATCTGAGATCTTTTATGTTTTCTTTCTTCAGAGGCTTGAAGTTCTTCTCATACAGCTCTTTCACTTGCTTGGTTAGAGTCACACCAAGATATGAAATATTATTTGTGACTTTTGTAGAGGGTGTCATTTCCCTTATTTCTTTCTCAGCTTGTTTATCCTTTGAGTATAGGAAGGCTACTGATTTGTTTGAGTTAATTTTATATCCAGCAGCATTGCTGAAGTTGTTTATCAGCTTTAGGAGTTCTCTGGTGGAATTTTTGGGCTCACTTAAGTATACGATCATATCATCTGCAAATAGTGATACCTTGACTTCATCCCTTCCAATTTGTATACCTTTGACCTCCTTTTGTTGACTAATTGCTTTGGCTAGGACTTTAAATACTGTATTGAATAGATAGAAAGTGGGTAGCCTTGACTGGTCCTAGATTTTAGGGCGATTGCTCCAAGTTTCTTTCCATTTAGTTCGATGTTAGCTACAGGTTTACAGTATATTGCTTTCACTATATTTAGGTATGGGCCCTGAATTCCTGATCTCTTTAAGACTTTTATCATGAAGGGATGCTGAATTTTGTCAAAAGCTTTTTCAGCATCTAATGAAATGACCATGTGGTTTTTTTCTTTGAGTTTGTTAATGTAATGGATTACATTGATGGATTTCCATATATTGAAACATACCTGCATCCCTGGGATGAAGCCTACTTGATCGTGGTGAATTATTGTTTTGTTGCAGTCTTGGATTCGGTTGGCCAGAATCTTGTTGAGAATTTTTGCATCAATGTTCATAAGGGAAATTGGTCTGAAGTTCTCTTTCCTTGTTTGCTTTTTGTTCGGTTTAGGTATAAGCATTATTGTGGCTTCATAGAATGAATTGGGTAGTGTTCCTTGAGTTTCTATTTTGTGGAATATTAACTCTTCTTTGAAGATCTGATAGAATTCCCCACTAAACCTATCTGGTCCTGGGCTTTTTGTTGTTGTTGTTGGAAGACTATTAACAGCTGCTTATATTTCCTCAAGAATCATGGGAATATTTAGATGATTTATCTTATCCTGTTTTAGCATTGGCACCTGGTATGTATCTAGAAAATTATCTATTTTGTTCAGATTTTCCAATTTTGTTGAATATAAGCACTTGTAGTAGGATCTGATTATTTTTTGAATTTCCAGTTTCTGTTGTTATGTCTCCCTTTTCATTTCTGATTTTATTAATTTGAGTTGTGCCTCTGTGCCCTCTGGTTAGTCTGGCTAAGGTTTTATCTATCTTGTTGATTTTCTCAAAGAACCAGCTCCTGGTTTTGTTGATTCTTTGTATGGTTCTTTTTGTTACTATTTGGTTGAATTCAACCCTGAGTTTAATTATTTCCTGCCGTCTACTCCTCTTGGGTGCATTTGCTTCTTTTTGTTCTAGAGCTTTCAGGTGTGTTGTCGAGCTGCTAGTGTAAGCTCTCTCCAATTTCTTTTTTGGAGGCACTTAGAGCTATGAGTTTTCCTCTTAGCACTTCTTTCAATATGTCCCATAAGTTTTGGTATGATGTGTCCTCATTTTCACTAAATTCTACAAAGTCTTTAATTTCTTTCTTTATTTCTTCCTTGAACAAGCTATCATTGAGAAGAGCATTGTTCAAAGTCCACATGTATGTGTGTTTTCCATTGTTTTTGTTTGACCTCAAGACTATCCTTAGGCCATGGTGATCTGATAGGGTGCAGGAAATTATTCCAATATTCCTGTATCTGTTGAAGCCTGTTTTGTGACCAATTATATGGTCAATTTTGGAGAAGGTACCATGAGGTGCTGAGAAGGTATATTCTTTTGCTTGAAGATGGAATGTTCTATAAATATCTGTTAGATCCATTTGGTCCATAACTTTGGTTAGTTTCTCTGTGTCTCTGCTTAGTTTGTTTCCATGATTTGTCCATTGTTGAGAGTGGGTTGTTGGCATCTCCCACTATAATTGTGTGGGGTGCAATGTGTGATTTGAGTTTTAGTAAGGTTTCTTTTATGAATATGAGTGCCCTTGCATTTGGAGCATAGATGTTCAGAATTGCGAGTTTATCTTGGTAGATTTTTCCTTTGATAAGTATGAAGTGTCCTACCTTATCTTTTTTGACAACTTTTGGTTGAAAGTTGATTTTATCTGATATAAGAATGGCCACTAAAGCTTGATTCTTAGGACCATTTGCTTGGAAAATTGTTTTCCAACCTTTGACTCAAAGGTAATGAGTGTCTTTGTCACTGAGGTGGGTTTCTTGTATGTAGCAAAATGTTGGCTCCTGTTTACGTATCCAATTTATTAGTCTATGTCTTTTTATTGGGGAATGGAGTCCATTAATGTTAAGAGATATTAAGGAATAGTGATTGTTGCTTCCTGTGATTTTCATTGTTAAAGTTGTAATACTGTTTGTGTGACTATCTTCCTTTGGGTTTTTTGAAAGTAGTTTACTTTATTGCGTTTTCTAGGGTGTACTTTCCTGACTTGTGTTAGTATTTTCCACCCATTATCCTTTGAAGTGCTGGGTTTGTGGAAAGATATTGGGTAAATTTGGTTCTGTCATGGAATAGCTTGTTTTCTCTATCTATGCTAATTGGGAGTTTTGCTGGGTATAGTAGCCTGGACTGACATTTATGTTCTATTAGGGTCTGTATGACATCTGCTCAGGATCTTCTAGCCTTCATAGTTTCCAGTGAGAAGTGCAGTGTAGTTCTGATAGGTCTGCCTCTATATATTACTTGACCTTTTCCCCTTACTGCTTTTAATATTCTTTCTTTGTTTAGTGCATTTGTTGTTGTGATTATTACGTGTTGGGAAGAGTTTCTGTTCTGGTCCAGTCTGTTTGGAGTTCTGTAGCCTTCTTGTATGTTCATGGGCATCTCTTTCTTTAGGTTAGAGAAGTTTTCTTCTATCACTTTGTTGAAGATATTAACTGGCCCTTTAAGTTGTAAATCCTCATTCTCTTCTATATTTATGATCCTTAGGTCTTGTCTTCTAATTGTGTCCTGGATTTCCTGGATGTTTTGGGTTACAAGGTTTTTGCATTTCGTATTTTCTTTGACTATTGAGTCAATTTTTCTATGGTATCTTCAGCACCTGTGATTCTTTCTTTTATCTTTTCTATTTTGTTGTTGATGCTTGCATCTATGACTTCTGAATTCTTTCCAAGGTTTTCTATCTCCAGAGATGTATCACATTGTGATTTCTTTATTGTTTCTACTTCCCTTTTTAGATCCTGGATAGTTTTGTTCAGTTCCTTCACTTGTTTGTTTGTGTTTTCCTGATATTCTTTAAGGGATTTTTGTGTTGCCTCTTTAAGGGCTTCTACTTGTTGACCCATGTTCTCCAGTGTTTCTTTAAGTGATTTTTACATTTTCTCTTTAAGGGTTTCTACCTGTTGACCCATGTAGTACTGTATTTCTTTAAGAGATTTTTGCCCTTCCCAATAGCAATCCCTTCAGAGTCTTGTCCCCCTGACACTGCCACCTGCCCTTCTGCTGGGGCAGCACCTTGCCAGTTCTGCTGCAGTGAAGATTCCATCTCCTGATACCTCCTAGAGAACCAGCCACTCAGGGCAGTTAAGGCTTGCCAGCTCTGCTGCAGTGAAGATTCCCTCTCTTGATACTTCCTAGTGAACCAGCCACTCAGGGCATTTGCCCTTTCTGCTGTGGCAGAATCGTGCCAGGGCTGCTGAAGTGAAGATGCCATCTCCTGATAGTTCCTTGAAGACCAGCTGCACATTTGCTCTATCTGCTGTGGCAGAATCTCACAAGGTCTGCCATAGGGAAGACACCATCTCCTGATACTCCCTAGAAAACTAGCCGCACTTAGGTCATTTGGAGTGCAGTGAGGCCTGGGAGCACAGGAGAGCTGGTCTCCCAGGAGAGCCTACATACCTGTGTGCACAGAGAGAACAGGAATCCCAGGAGTACATATATACAGACTTACAAGACAGATAAGCCAAAATCAGAGACAGCAAGACCAGCTAACACCAGAGAAAACTAGATGACAAAAGGCAAACACAAGATCAATACCAACAGAAACCAAGGCAACATGGCATCATCAAAACCCATTTCTCCCACAAGAGCAAATCCTGGATACCCTAACAAACCAGAAAAGCAAGACCTGGATTTAAAAATCACATCTCATGATGTTTATAGAAGACTTCAAGAAGGACATAAATAACTTCCTTGGAGGAACCCTCTTGAAAGACATTTATGCTAGGCTTCTATCTGCAAGCATAGGGTAGTATCATTAATAGTGCCAGGCATTGGCTCTCTCTCATGGGGTAGGTCTCAAATTGGGCCAGTCATTGACATGCTGTTCCCTCAATCTTTGCTTCATCTTTATCCCTGTACATTTTGTAGAAAGAACAAAATTTAGGTCAAATATTTTATGCATGGGTTGGTGTCCTTCTCCTTCCACTGGAAGACACACCTGGGTACTGGAAGTAGTTACTTCACTCTATATATACCTAGCTGCTAGGAGTCTCAGTTAGGTTCACCTCCATAGACTCCTGGGATCCTCCCCAGTCACTCTTCCCATGTCTCCCTCTTGTCCCAGAGATGTCCAAGGAGAGATTTCCATTCTCTCTCCCAGCCCTTTCTTGCTCTACTCCTGACAACTTATCCCATCTCTCTTCCCCTCCTTACTCTCTCTGCCACCCATTTCCCTTCACCTCTAATGTTCACTTTCTTCCCTTTTGAGTGAGATTTGAACATCCCTTGAGTCCTTTTTATTACTTAGTATCTCTTGGTCTATGGATTGTAGAATTATTATCCTATCTTTTATGACTAATATCCACTTATAAGTGATTACATACAATGAATGTCTCTCTGGGACTGGGTTACCACACTCACTAACAGTGAAGGACAGATGTTTCAAAGTCAGTTATTAGAACTGAAATTTGCATTGTTTGAACATACAGTTCCATTAGTGAATACAGAGTTTCTATTTTAAATCTGACAAATATGTTCATCAAGGTAATATCAAGTGTCTAAGCAATCTACCAGAATTTCAATAAGTGGAAAATTGTTATATTCTATAGATTTTACAAAATAATTTTTTACAACTTTATAAATGCTATTATTTCATTAAGGAAGTGATAACATAAATTAACAAAATCCCTAAACTCTGCATTTTCTCAGCTGAATCAATTATTGAAATCCACTAATAAAAATCTATTTGTGGGATTTCTGTCTCCAGCTGGGGACCATCCTCTGCCATAGAGTGCCATATCCAAGTGGCACAGGGAGGTAGCTAACCTCCCAGGAGTGTGGAGAGGCCTGAGAGCACAGGTAGGACCTCCCCTGTTGCTCAGAAGAACCAACCTGAAACCCTGGAACAGGATTCTTCTGGTTTCTGTCTGCACACCTGAGCTGACCCGTGTATCACAGCTCTCCATACCTAAATTCCTCCTAGAGAGAACAGGTTTCCCAGGAGTACAGATAAACAGGCTTGTAGGATACATAAGCTACAGTCAGAGACAGCAAGATCAGCTAACACCAGAGATAACAAGATGGCAAAGGCAAACACAAGAAGAATTCCAACAGAAACCAAGGCAACATGGCATCATCTGAACCCAGTTTTCTAACAACAGCAAGTCCTAGATACCCCCAACACATCGGAAAAGCAAGATCTGGATTTAAAAACACATCTCAAGATGTTGATAGAGGACTTCAAGAAGGCCATAAATAGCTCCCTTAAAGAAATACAGGAGAGCATGGGTCAAAAGGTAAAATCCCTTAAAGAGGAAACACAAATATCCTTTAAAGAATTACAGGAAAACACAAACAAGTGAAGGAACTGAACAAAACCATCTAGGATTTGAAAATGGAAGTAGAAATAACAACAAAATCACAAAGGGAGACAACTCTGGAGATAGAAAACCTTGGAAAGAAATCAGAAGTCATAAATACAAGCATCAACAACACAATACCAGAGATAGAAGAAAGAATCTCAGGTGCTGAAGAAAACATTGACTCAACAGTCAAAGAAAATGCAAAATGCAAAAAGCTTGTAACCCAAAGCATCCAGGAAATCGAGGACACAATGAGAAGACCAAACCTAAGGATTATAGGTTTAGAAGACAGTGAAGATTTACAACTTAAAGAGTCAGTAAATATCTTCAACAAAGTTATAGAAGGAAACTTCCCTAACCTAGAGAAAGGAATGTCCATGAACTTACAAGAAGCCTACAGAACTCAAAATAGACTGGATCAGAACAGAAATTCCTCCTGTCACATAATAATCAAAACACTAAATGCACTAAACAAAGAAAGAATATTAAAAGCAGTAAGGGGAAAAGGTCAAGTAACATATAAAGGCAGACCTAACATAATTACACCAAACTTCTCGCCAGAGAACATGAAAGCGAGAAGATCCTGGGCAGATTTCATACAGACCGTAAGAGAACACATATGCCAGTCAAGACTACTATACCCAGGAAAACTCTCAATCACCATAGATGGAGAATCCAAGGTATTCCCTGATAAAACCAAATTTACACAATATCTTTCCACAAATCCAGACCTACAAAGGATAATAGATGGAAAATGCCAACACAAATATACCCTAGAAAAAGCAAGAAAGTACAAACCCATAAAGACAACATCAAAAATAACAGGAAGCAACAATCACTATTCCTTAATATCTCTTAACATCAATGAACTCAGTTCCCCAATAAAAAGTCATAGATGAACTGATTGGATACATAAACTGGATTTTGCTGCAAACAGGAAATGTACCTCAGTGTCAAAGACAAACACTTCCTTAGAGTAAAAGGCTGGAAAACAATTTTCCAAGCAAATGATCCCAGGAAACAACCTGGAGTAGCTACTATAATATCGGATAAAATCGACTTTCAACCAGAAGTCATCAAAAAAGTTAGAAGGACACTTCATACCATAAGCATCAAAGGAAAAATCTACCAAGAGGAACTCTCAATTCTGAACATCTATGCTTCAAATGCAAGGGCACCCAAATTTGTAAAGAAAATTTTACTAAAGTTCAATGCACACATTGCACCTCACATAATAATTGTGGGTGACTTCATCACCCTAATTTCATCAATAGACAGATCAGGGAAACACAAACTGAACAGAGACACAGTGAAACTAACAGAAATTATGGACAAAATGGATTTAACAGATATCTATAGAACGTTTTATCCTAAATCAAAAGAATAAAATTTCTTCTCAACACCTCATGGTACCTTCTCCAAAACTGACCATATAATTGGTCACAAAACAGACCTCAACAGATATAAGATGATTGAAATATTACCATGCCTCCTATCAGAACACTACAGATTAAGACTGGTATTCAATAGCAACGAAAACAACAGAAAGCCCACATACACATGGAAGCTGAATAATGCTCTACTTAATGATACATTGGTCAAGAAAGAAATAAGGAAAGAAATTATAGACTTTTTATAATTTAATGAAAATGAAGGCACAACATACCCAAACTTATGGAACACAATGAAAGAAGTGCTAACAGGATAACTCATAGTTCTGAGTGTCTCCAAAAAGAAACTGGAGAGAGCATACACTAACAGCTTAACAGCATACATGAAAGCTCTAGAACAGAAAAGAGTTAATACACCCAATTAGAGTAGACAGCAGGAAATAATCAAACTGAGGGCTGAAATCAACCAAGTAGAAAAAAAAGAATCATACAAAGAATCAACAAAACCAGGAGCTGGCTCTTTGAGAAAAATCAACAAGATAGATAAAACTTTAGCCAGACTAACCAGACAGCACAGAGATAGTATCTAAATTAACAATATAAGAAATGAAAAGGGAGATATAACAACAGAAACTGAGGAAATTCAAAAAATCATCAGATCCTACTACAAAAGCCTATACTCAACACAACTGGAAAATTTGGGTGAAATGGATAATTTTCTAGACAAATACCAAAGTTAAATCAGGATTAGATAGACCATCTAAACAGTCCTCAAACCCATACAGAAATAAAAGCAGTCATTGAAATTCTCCCAACCAAAAAAAAACACAGGATCAGATGGTTTTAGTTCAGAATTCTATCAAACATTCAAAGAAGACCTAACACCAATAGACTTCAAACTATTCCACAAAACAGAAACAGAAGGAACACTATCCAAGTCATTCTATGAAGCCACAATTACACTGATAGCAAAACCACACAAAGATCCAACAAAGAAAGAAGACTTCAGACCAGTATCCCTAATGAATATTGATGCAAAAATACTCAATAAAATTCTTGCCAACCGAATCTAAGAACACATCAAAACGATCATTCACCACAATCAAGTAGGCTTCATCCCAGAGATGAAAGGATGGTTCACTATACAAAAATCCATCAGTATAATCCACTACATAAACAAGCTCAAAGGAAAAAAAAAACATGGTCATTTCATTAGATGATGAAAAAGCATTTGTCAAAACTCAGCATCCTTTCATGTAAAAAGTCTTGAAAGATCAGGAATTTAAGGCCTATACCTAAACATAGTAAAAGTAATATACAGCGAACCAGTAGCCAACATCACACTAAATGGAGAGAAATTTGAAGCAATCCACTAAAATCAGGGACTAGACAAGGCTGCTCTCACTCTCCATATCCATTCTATACACTACTTGAACTCCTAGCTAGAGCAATTAGACAATGAAAGGTCAAAGGGATACAAATTGGAAAGGAAAAAGTTAAACTTTCACTATTTGCAGATGATATGATAGTATACTTACACAACCCCAAAAACTCCATCAGAGGACTACTACAACTGATAAACAACTTCATCAAAGTGGCCAGATATAAAATTAATCCAATCAAATCAGTAGCCTTTCTATATTCAAAGGATAAAGAGACTGAGAGGGAAATTAGGGAAATGACACCCTTCACAATAGTCACAAACAATATAAAGTATGTTGGTGTGACTCTAACCAAACAAATGAAAGATCTGTATGACAAGAACTTCTAGTCTCTGAAGCAAGAAATAGAAGAAGACCATATAAGATGGAAAGATCTCCCATGCTCGTGGATTGGCAGGATTAACATAGTAAAAATAGCCATCTTGTCAAAAGCAATCTATAGATTCAATGCAATTCCCATCAAAGGTCCCAACTCAATTCTTCATAGCACTAGAAAGAGCAATTCTCAAATTCATCTGGAATAACAAAACAAAATAAAACAAACAAACAACAACAACAACAACAAAAAACAGGAAAGCTAAAACTATTCTCAACAATAAGAGGACTTCTGGGGAAATCAATATCCCAGACAACAAGCAATACTAGAGAGCAATAGTGATTAAAAACTATTTGGTATTTGTACAGTGACAGGCAGTTACAGCAGTGGAATAGAATTGAAGACCCAGAAATGAACCCATACACCTATTGTCACTTTTTCTTTGATTAAGGAGCTAAAAAACCAACCGCCAGACTGCTTTCCAGAGTGGTTGAACCAGCTTGCAATTCCACCAGCAGTGGAGGAGTGTTCCTCTTTCTCCACATCCTCGCCAACAACTGCTGTCTCCTGTGTTTTTGATCTTAGCCATTCTGACTGGTGTGAGATGGAATCTCAGGGTTGTTTTGATTTGCATTTCCCTAATGATTAAGGATGATGAACATCTCTTTAGGTTTTTTTAATTTTCTATATTTTTTATTTACATTCCAAATGATTTCCCCTTTACCATTTCCTCCCTCCCTGAAAGTCCCATAAGCCCTCTTCCCTCCCCCTGTTCCCCATTCAACCCCCTCTTGCTTCTCTGTCCTGGTATTCCCCTACAGTTTTAATAGCATGGCGAGAGTTAACAATAAGAATCCTTATGACTTTTTCTAGACATCCTTCCTATTATTTTACACGCCTAGTTTTTCTTCATGTTAATCTCTCCCTCATTAATATGAACCTATTTCTCTGATACTACTATTGCTATCCTCCACTGCATTGCTTTCCCATGAGCCTCACCTCAGGGCTGGTAGAAAACCATGACCATTAAAAGCAGAGTTGTAAAAACCAGTCCCAGTAAATAAATCTAAACATCATCTCATTTACGATATGATCAGGTATCGTTGTGGAAGAGGGGTAAGAAGATTATAACAGCAATATCATTTGCCATGAGATTGTTTCTCCAGAGTATAAGCAATAACCATAAAGTCTCACAAACATGACTCTCTAATCATGAGATGAAAAGGAACAGCAATAAGCATGTTAATATGGATGAAGAAAGCTGAGGTTTCCTCAACTCTACAGAAGAATATATATATATATGTGTGTGTGTGTGTGTGTGTATGTGGTGTGTGTGTGTGTGTAAAATGACAATAAAATAATTCATTGTTTTGGAAGAAAAGCAGTGGTGTGTGGGACTTCCATAAGGACAGTGAGGAAAGGACAGGAGGAAATAATAATTATAATTTCAAAAATAAAATACAATTATCTAAAATGTTGCCTTAAATATGCTTTTTATCAAGACTACTTATACATTAACATACTAAGTGGTACTGTATTATACTTCATGTATACAATCTCAAGAATTCTCTCATCTCTGAAAGACAATTTTAAAATGTTTGGGTTTTACTTTATTGCAAATATGATAAATGTATAAGAGGAAAATTTTTCTAAGATATTTCCCAATATATTCATAAAGTAGGGTACATATAAATTTTTCATATACTAAATGTGTGGCATTTGTGAATAAATAAAAATAACTATGTTACTATTAACGTGAGTGTTGATATATATATATATATATATATATATATATATATATATATATATATATAAAATATGTTTGTGTGTGTATGTATAAGTGTGTCTCTGCTTCCTATCTCCTCATAGGTTCACACTAAGATTGCAAACTAAATTCTTATATTTTGTGTCCAAAATTTAGAAGAGTTCCATTATTTAGATAGAAACCAAATTATATTATAGAAACTGTAATTATATTATCAACTCAAAAAAATTCTAAAAAAAAAAAATAAAGTTAACATACCCCACTGGATATATTTTTAGTATGTAAAATGCTGTGCATTCAATTTGTACTATTATATATTAGATATTTAAATATATTACAAAACAATTTCCTCCAGAATTAATTCTCTTTCTTCTGCTTCACTCCATCACTTTAGCTTTTGTCTATGGATGCATCTAAGTAACTGAAAATGGAAGTAAGTATTCTCCTTTACTAGTATTATTAATGAATTAATAATTCATTCATTTATTAATAATTAATTAATTCCCCCTGAGAAGGGGGAATGGAATAGATAGCAGTTGCGATGCATGGAGTGGACTGGATAGGGAAGAGGGTGGGCATGGAACAGGAGGCATAAAGTGGACCTAGTACAGAGGGAGAGAGTACTTCAGGAGACAACTAGAATAAGGGCAGGGAGATATTACGGAAGTGCTACTATCCTAGGGCAATGGAAATGCTCAGGAGTCTATGAGGGTAACACTAAATAGACTCCTAGCAATGGGAGATATGGACATCTGTAACCAGAAAGTAAGAATTCTCATTTCAATGCACTGAACATTTAAATAGGAATGCAGAAAGAAAAATTACATTTTTAATTGTAAAAAATATTATTTTCATCTATGGTCTTTTTGTCTTTGTTCTGTTCATCTCACAAAGATAACAGCGTATTTTATGACTGGAAATCAAGTGATGATAAAACTGTCACAAAATTTCTGGGAAGTTGATGAATACAAAGGCAGGCCAAAAGCATAGAAGGGAAAAGCTTTTTTTTTTCTAAAAGATTTCAAATAATGACACAAAGCATATATTGTATCTATGACAATGAACAAAGAATTCAACAATGGTCAAGTAAATATTTGTTTTACAATTTGGTGTTTTGATAGCTATTCATTAAATTCCGCAATGGGGTAATTTGTCGCATAGTCGGTTTTAATTAAAACATCTGTTCACACTCTAAGGTATGCTGTGAATAATTAGCTTGCTTTCATGGCTTTTGTTCGTGTGTATTTTAAAATTGAAGAAGCTCATTAGGCATAACAGCATCCTAATTTGTTCAAATTAATTACTACTTATTAAATATTCAAAATGGGCTAACATGAGCAATAATACCCAGAGATCGAATAACTAGCACTGGGATGTTTTCCTAATATACAAACAGCACACTGTGTATGAATACCTTATCACCAGACATTTTATCCATGAACACTTTTCCCAGGAGATTCTGGTATCTTAATTCTATCAGAAAATGCATCAGAAAAAAATAATATTATAGTATCTTAGATTGTTTTTGGAGACTTAGACATACAGGTGATGATGTGTACAGGATATTTTTATTTTAGTTATTATATTTTTAAATGTTAAAATAATGTTTTCACAGCCAAACTTCTATTAACTTGAAGAGTTCGTTATAAATTCTCTGAAAACAATAGTTTTTCTATAATGATAGAGAAGATAAAAACATACATATAATTGAATCTAAATTATTTTTCAGTAGTGCCTTCTAGTAGAATATCTCTAC
The DNA here is from genome assembly GCA_036184795.1 of Tokudaia tokunoshimensis. NCBI lineage: Eukaryota > Metazoa > Chordata > Mammalia > Rodentia > Muridae > Tokudaia > Tokudaia tokunoshimensis. The sequence goes on from BTHU01000009.1 coordinate 64,614,734, forward strand.
TAGAATAATTAGTAATAACTTACTTTACTAAAGTTATTTTCCATTATAAAATTAAAGGAACAAAACAAAACTCTATCCAAGTCAAGTAACTATTTCCTTTTCTGGGGGAATACCATATTCTTGAAACACTTTCATCTAGCTTGTAAGACCCAAGACAAAAGTGGGGAGGGGCTAGATACTCTTCATCTTGAGAAGTAAGCCAGTGAGAATGATATGTATTTATGATTTCATGACAAGAGTCTGTAATGATTACTTAGTTGGGCATTCCTATTCTTGGGGTAAGGGCTGTAAGTTAGGAGACTGAATTTTTCCTTTCTCTTTACTTTTTGATTTTGATTCCTAGAACCAAGGTTAAGTGGAAGCATCTTGCTCTGTTCTCAAGTTATTTAGCTAAGAACCTAAATCCAAAGTAAACTTCTTCAATATTTTATAACAGCGTTATTGGATCCAAATTTTCTCTTCTGTCCTCCCAACTCTTTCTCAATTTCATGACTCTTCCCTAATGTATAAATACAACCAGTTAAGTTGATTTATCCTTGCAAGGATATACATGTTTTAGAATAGCCACTTGGGATTGGATATCTTATCACAGATATTGTCATTACCGAAAATTGATTTTCCCTCTCCCAGCAACCATTAGTTGATTGTTGCTCTTCATATAGGGCCTTATGAGATTTTCCATCTTTATATAAGATAGCCATTGAAGTTGTACCGGTCTTGTTTAGGTGAATATATTGTTAAGATTTCGTGGTTGCTACCTCCATCATGTATAAAAGTCACTATCTAATGGGAAACATCCTGATTTTCTCTTACAACCTTTCTGCCTCTTCTGGAATGTTCGTTCATCTGTAGATGTGAATGAGTTCTTTTATAGATAGATCAATTGAGGATTAGTACCATAGTTTTCTTTGTATTTTGACCATTTGTGAATTTCTGTAATACTCTCTGTTTACTGCAAAAAGAAGCTTCTTTTAAAAAGGATGACCATCAAGATAAGTATTTGGAATGCAGTTGGGAAATATTATGGTTTTAGAACTTGAGCATAATAGAGATTAGTCTCTTCTCTTGTAGAGTGCACCTTAGTTAGAGTTGCCTGGGTTTAGAGTACAAGATATTAATTCCCTCTTCTTCAGCAGGTCTTTAGTCCAATTATGTAGTTTGTTTACCTCAGAGATTAAGTGCTAGTATTGCACCCTTGATATATCTTCTACTATTGTTCACAGGCATTACAACTTAGTAGGAATTTCAGGTGACTTTTTTCCTGTCAGTTGGCACAACTCCTTTGTTTGTGGGCACCTAGTTCCCAGTGGGTGGCCTCAAGATGAGTTGCATTTTGGTTACTGCAAGTCCTGTGTTCTTAGTGTGTGGTATCTTCATAACTCATGTCTTAAAAGCTGGACAAATGAATGTGATTCAAAAATATGTTATTACCATAGAAATAATTACTAGATTCAGATGTGTTTCTTGTGTTCTATTAATTTTATAATAAGAAAGATCTTTAATAAAGTAAGTTCTTACTTGTTATAAGAGATAACCTACTAGAATAGACTTTTGAAAAATAATTTAAATTCAATTATATGTAAACCTTTATACAAGGACAGAGAATTCTAAATCATATTAGGTTGTATAAATATTGAGACAATGATTTCTTTTATATTGTATGTCTTATATTAGAATACTGTCATAGTCAGGGTTTCTATTCCTGCACAAACATCATGACCAAGAAGCAAGTTGGGGAGAAAAGGGTTTATTCTCCTTACACTTCCTCACAGCTGTTTATCACCAAAGGAAGTTAGGACTGGAACTCAAGCAGATAAGGAAGTAGTAGCTGATGCAGAGGCCATGGGGGAATGTTACTAACTGGCTTGCTTCCCCTGGCTTGCTCAGTCTGCTCTCTTATAGAACCCAAGAATACCAGTCTAGAGATGGTACCACCCACAAGGGGCCTTCCCCTCTTGATCACTAATTGATAAATTGCCCCACAACTGAATCTCATGAAGGCACTTCCCCAACTGAAGCTCCTTTCTCTGTGATAACTTCAGCCTATGTCTAGTTGACACACACAAAAAAGCTAGTACAGATACTTTGTAACTAATATTTATGGCAAAATCTTGCACTGGATAATTTTATTTCACCAAAAATTTGTTCTCCATGCACTTGAAGTTAGAGCTACTTCTAAGTTTTTACTCCATTCCACTTGAGAAAATAATTTAGAACCATGCATGCATAAACATGTAAATGAAATATATGATTCAAATATTAATTGATAATAAAGCATAAGAATATTGATTTTAATATGATTTGCAGCATACATATAATTTTACTATTTGCATGATTTTTATGCAGGAGAGTGAGGGACGGGGTCTATGGATGGACAGATATGGCCATAGAGGCAAAATGTAAAGATACTATTAAAAATAATCAGGAAATAGATATGAATCTTTTAAATTTTTGCTTTTCTGACAAGTTCCATAGTAAAATTTTTAGTTTGCCTGCTGCTTTCACCATGGGTACTTAAACCGACATTTGGTTTTTATTTTTGTAGGAGGGCTGAGACAGTTTTTCTTTTATAAATGTCCAGAGAATTTTTCCTTTCAGTTTCTCACTTTCTCTTTTTTAACCTTTAATGTGAAGTGCATTGTAAAATGTTGCTACAGTGGAAATCATTTTCTAATTTGGAATAAAATTTTCTTTTTTTGTGGGAACAATTAAATTAAGATGACTGTACTCCATATTTACCTAAAAGCATTGTATCTTGACTGTTAAAATGTCTTGACTGATACTAAGAAAAAGAATATTGAGACAATAATTTCTTTTATTACAGTACCTCTTTATATAAGGACACTCTGTAGCTAACATTGATGACACAATCTAATACTAGATAACTTTATTTCACCCCAAATTTCCTTTCCATGCTCTTGAAGTTAGAGCCACTTAACATTTTTTACTTCATTCAAATACCTTGATTGATAATTAGACAAAGAAATCATCTTAATATTTTTTCAGATTGTGATCAGTTTTTTTAATTTTATAAACAACAATGTTGACAGTGAAGATTTCCAAACATCACAAAAGTAAAATTATGTTTAAACAATTAAAATATTCTGTAAATTATTTTTAATCTAAAGTCAAAATTATGTTTAATCAATCAAAAATTTCTGCAAATTATTTTTAATCTAAAGCCAAAATTTGTTTAACTATTTTTTTAAACGTGTAATAGTGTGAAATTGTGGCCTTTCATATAGAATTCACTTATATCGATTGACAGTCTGTATACTATGATAGGCATAAGCTATATTGAGAAACAAGTCTTCAATGAAGGAACAGGAAACATTGACTAGTACTGCCTAACACTCTTACAGTATAGATTTTAAATTACATTTTGGGAATTGTTTATTTATATACATCTCATTATTGTTAAATATTCTGAAACCCAAACACTTAACTTCATGACCCCATAAGGGATTGTAACCCCCAATTTTTAATGTGCTTCCACTTTGTAAAGTTCACCTGTGACTGTTGTACATTAAAACATTTTACTTGGTCTTCTTTGAAGGGATAAATGTATTAATATAAGCTACAGCCTTAAAATCAAAGGGTATAATTTATATTTATCTTAACGTAAAGATACTTTGATAGTCTTAAAATTCAATGTGTTTGGACTCCAAATGCATTATTAAACTATCTACCAATATCATTTTCAGATTACAAATTTCTGCCTGAAATCGGTGGTAACTTTCTACAGATAATAATAATAATAAAAAAGACCATCTGTGATGGAGCATACCTTCAGTCTCAGAAGTTAGGGTAGGCGCTGGAAGATCGGAAGGGCATAAAGTTTAAATGTGGCTGCTAAGTGAATGTTTACCCAAACTGAGTTAATGAGACCTCGCTAATATATTTATTTTCACCAAACATATGGACATGGAGGGTATTTAGTTCATTTTAGAGTACTAGTCCAAAGGGAGATAATATATCTGTATATATATATATATACAGATATATACATATATATATGTTGTAATAAGCAAATTAAGCAAAACCTATGTAAATTTTAAATCTAGCATTTATATTTTTTAAATAAAATTAAAGTAAAATTTAATCTTACAGTATATATGTTTATCTACATATAAAATCATTAAAGTATATAATTTTATCAGCAAAATGGCTGTCATACATGCCTCTGATAATAAAAATATAGCTATATTCTAGAGTATGTAAGCATTCATATATCAATCATTTGGGAAAAATTGTTACTTTTCATTTTTTTTAAGATGTTATCTACCCTACTTCAAAAAATAGTATCAAGCTTTGGCTCAATAAGTGGAACTAATGTAAAGAGTTTCTGTAAGATTGTTCATCTTAGCAAAATCTATACTGAGCAGTAGTGCACAGCTGGGAAAGTGCAGCACATCACTTAACACAATTCAATCTCTTGGACTTGCCTGAAATGGAAGATGAATTACCTTTCTACAACAGAATTCCTCTTAGGATTTAAGGTCAATTACATCCAAAACACACATAATGATTTATGTATCTAAGATGTTAAAGCTTTAATAAAAAAATCAAATATATTAATTCTGGAAATTGAAAAACAACCTCTAAGCTTATCCTGATAGACATGCAGGTGTTAGCCTGAGTGAAGACTATTTAACATAATGGAAATACAAATTTAGAGCGTAGGCTTCAAAGGAGAGAGTCCCAGAATTGTGAATTTGTGATGAGGTCTGCCCTAAATTTTTTGCTCATCTGAAGTCTTTAATACATACAAGGCTGAGAGGAATCCAATACACTCTGCTTCCTGGTTCTACCTCATGAGACTCATCAGAACTCCTCCCTAAATGCATCTGTGATTACAAATCTGTATGCAGTAACTACAGAATCAGAGAAGAAAGACTACCTTAGCATTTGTATTTACCTGCTGATTCTATCCATAACGACTGCCATTTCTTCTATATTCTTCCATTTCTGTGATAGAATCTCCCTAAAATAATGTAAAATTTTTGACAATTTTAGTTTTAGCTCTTATACTTCAATTTCCTAAGAGACACTTGATGTTAAAAATATTAAAATATTATTATAATGAATCATAGTGAATAACCATATATGGTTTAAAGGCACAGAAAATTGGCACTTATAAACTATTAACACTCTACACGTAGTAAAACTTTACATCTGATTGGATAAGTAATCTAAATTTAAACATAGAAATTTAATAGAATTATAATCAAATATTGCATATTATTCTTAAGTTTTAGTATATTTTTTATTTAATAAAAATATTAAAATGTGTGCACTGTACCTCTTTCTATATATGGATACTAATTTTCTAGGTTTTCCACACCCCATGAGATAAAAGTTAAAAATAAACATATTAAGCAAATGATAAGATGTCCAGCTTCACTGGGGCATCTGGAATAATCTCAGATACCCAATTTTACATGGTGAAAAATGAATTTGATTAGCTGAAAGTAGAACAAAGTGTTGTTATAGATAATTTTTCTACTTATACGAGTTGATGCTTGTTGATTTATATGAAAAGCCATATTTTCTATCCCTCTATCACTCTCTTTCTAATTCTTTCCTCCTTCCTTCTGTTTCTTGGTCCACTGTATGTGTCTCTTCCTGCACTGCTGAGAGTAGACCTTAAAACCATGCACATTGTGAGTGCTAAACCACTGACCTACCTTCCCAGGACTTTTATTACTATGTGTAAGAGACAGATAAAACAAGAGAATCATTGCTTAGGAATTGACTTTTAGGTTAGACTATAAAATCATACATTGCCTTGGCTAAGTTCTGTGTTAGGCATGCTTCCCACAATTGTCTCATTTTTTTGTATTGTTTTTTTTTTTATTGTTTCAGTTTCTCAGGTCTTGTCTTAAGATGTTCAGATTTAAAGTAGTAACAACATCACCCTCTCCTCTTCATAAAGATCAAATATATTTGCCATTTTTGAAACAGGGAAACCAAATTATTATTTTGACATAGTAAAACTAAAGAGTGTGTGTTTCTTATATCATATGAAGATAGTCATCCTTTATTTCCTGGTAAAATATCTCCTTGAACAAATTATACCATTCAGCCACAGTCATAGCTGTAAAGCCATCTATTACTACATGAATTAGATACATTTCATTGTATGCTGTAAATAACCAAAGTGGGTTTGGGTGGGGGAGAAATTAGAGAAATGTCAGGAAAATATTGATATTAATAAAAACCATGTCTGTCTATAAGGCACATGAAATATGTCTTTGAGAAGACAGTTTATTCCTGTTTTTCAAGTTGTAATCTTACTCTCCCCCTAATAATTCAAGTTTATGATTGAGAAAGAATGTATAAGCAAAAATAATTTTTATCAATTCGTCTGTTGAGGGGCAACTGGATTATTTCCAGCTTCTGGCTATTTCAAATAAGGGCACTGTCAACATGGTGGAGCATGTGTCCTTGTCATATGGTGGAACAATTTTGGAGAAATTCCCAGGACTGGTATAGGTAGATCTTCAGGTAGAGCTATTTCCAGTTTTTGCAGAACTGCCAGACTGAATTCCATAGTGGTTGTACCTGTTTGTAATTACACCAGCAGTGGAGAAGTTTTCCTCTTTCTTCACATCCTTGCCAGCATGTACTGTCACTTGAATTTTTGATCTTAGCCACTTTGATTGGTGTAAAGTGGAATCTCAGGGTCATTTTTATTCCCCTTTCTCTGATGATTAAGGATTTTGAACATGTTTTTAAGTGCTTCTCAGCCAGTTGTGATTCCTCTACATCATTTTTTTTATTTTGTTTTTTTATTTTCTAAGTTTTTTTTTTATTTACATTCCAAATCATTTTCCCTTTCCCATTTCCTCCCTCCCCGAAAGTCCCATAAGCCCCCTTCCCTCCCTCTTTTCCCCATTCAATCCCCTCTCGCTTCTCTGTCCTGGCATTCCCCTACATCCAGTCTTTTCAGGACCAAGGGTCTCTCCTTCCATCTTCTTGGAAATCTATTGATATGTGAATTGTGTCTAGGGTATTCCGAGATTCTGGGTTAATATACCCTTATCAGTGACTGCATACCATGTGTGTTCTTTTGTGACTGGGTTGCCTCACTAAGGAAGATATTTTCAAGTTCTGACCATTTGCCTAGGAATTTCGTGAATTCATTGTTTTTAATTGCAGAGTAGTATTCCATTGTGTAAATACACCACATCTTCTGAATCCATTCCTCCATTGAGGGACATCTGGGTTCTTCCCAGCTTCTGGCTATTATAAATAAGGCTGCTATGAACATAGTGGAGCATGTGTCCTTATTGCATGCAGGGGAAGCGTCTGGGTATATGCCCAGGAGTGGTATAGCTGGATCCTCTGGGAGTGTCATGCCCAGTTTTCTGAGGAACCGCCAGACTGCTTTCCAGAGTGGTTGTACCAGCTTGCAATCCCACCAGCAGTGGAGGAGTGTTCCTCTTTCTCCACATCCTCGCCAACAACTGCTGTCTCCTGTGTTTTTGATCTTAACCATTCTGACTGGTGTGAGATGGAATCTCAGGGTTGTTTTGATTTACATTTCCCTATTGACTAAGAATGATGAACATCTCTTTAGGTGCTTCTCAGCCATTAGATATTCTTCAGGTGAGAACTCTTTGTTTAGCTCTGTACCCCATTTACAACCCAAGTAATAGGGTTACTTGGCTCTCTGAAGTCTAACTTCTGCATGGTATTGGTACAGTGACAGGCATGTAGATCAATGGAACAGAATTGAGGACCCAGAAATGAATCCACAGTCCTATGGTCACTTGATCTTTGACAAAGGAGCTAAAACCATCCAGTCGAAAAAAGATAGCCTTTTCAACAAATGGTGCTGGTTCAACTGGAGGTCAACATGCAGAAGAATGCAAATTGATCCATTCTTATCTCCTTGCACTAAGCTCACTTCCAAGTGGATCAAGGATCTCCACATAAAACCAGACACACTGAAACTAATAGAAGGGAAACTAGGGAAGAACCTTGAACATATGGGCACAGGGGAGAATTTCCTGAGCAGAACTCCAATAGCTTATGCTCTAAGATCAAGAATTGACAAATGGGACCTCATAAAATTATAAAGTTTCTGTAAGGCAAAAGACACTGTCAAAAGGAAGAAGCGGCAACCAACTAACTGGGAAATGATCTTTACTAACCCTACATCCGACAGAGGGCTAATATCCAATATATACAAAGAACTCAAGAAGTCAGACTCCTCTACATCAAATTGAGGGCTAATATCCAAAGTATATAAAGAACTCAAGAAGTTAGACTCCCCCCAAAAATAATAACTACTGCCCTACCTTGGGATCCATCCTGTGTGTAGGCACCAATCCTTAACACTATTTTTTTTTACTTATTTTCTATTAGATATTTGCTTTATTTACATCCCAGGAAAGAGATAAGCTAGTAAGGGTGTGTTTGGACTAGGTGGGCAGGTGGAGGAGCACCCTCTCAGAGGCAAGGGGAGTGAGAGATGAAGAACACGGAGGGATCACCTGGAAGGGGGAAATTTTGCAATGTAAATAAATAAAATAACTTAATGAAAACAATTTTTATTTACAAAGAAGGAGTCTAACTTCAAAGTGGAACTTAGAAAGCAAATCAGGAAAGCAAAAACTTAGACTTTCTGTGGCACAGGATGCCAGTTATAAGGTTGAGCATGACCTACTTAAATTTTAACAGATTCTTTGGTATCTAGCTGAGAACTTGCAAGTGATGTTGATTGGTTTAGGAGTGCTACCTCAAAATCTCTCAGCACATTGGGGTACCATCTGGCCAAATTCCCTGGATGATGACTGCTACAAAGGATAGTTTACCTATAAAGTTAGCAAGACTGTCAGGTCTTCTGTCTCTGGTAGATCTTGAAGGCTAGAGAAAGTCAACCTAATTGAACCAAAGCAATAGGCTTTGAAAGTTGAGGCAGAAAAGGTAAATCTCAACAGAGAAACTGTAGTCCTTAAAGAAGAAGGTTTCCTAAGCAAGTACAGTGTCTCTTGAAACAGATGCAAGTGTGAACTTGTAGTCTCCTCAGGTTTACATGTATCTGTTGGATCAGATCAGTGTCTGCCAAGACTGAAGACAGTTTTTCCTTTCTTGCTCCTCCTCCTCCTCCACCTCCTCTTCTTCTTCTTCTTCTTCTTCTTCTTCTTCTTCTTCTTCTTCTTCTTCTTCTTCTTCTTCTTCTTCTTCCTCCTCCTCCTCCTCTTCCTCCTCATTCTCCTCCTCATCCTTCTCCTCCTCCTCCTCCTCTTTCCCCTTCTCCTCCTCCTCTCCCTTGTCCTCCTTTTCTTCCTTGTCCTCCTCCTCCTCCTCCTCTTCTTCTTCTTCTTCCTTCTTCTTCTTCTTCTTCTTCTTCTTCTTCTTCTTCTTCTTCTTCTTCTTCTTCTTCTTCTTCTTCTTTTTCACCTTCTTCATCATCATCTTCTTCTTCTTCTTTCTTCTCGTCCTCTCCTTCTCCTCCTTCTCCTCTTCCCCTCCTCCTTCTTTTTCTGGAATGAGTACGAGACATACCTTAGCCATACCTTAGGCATAACTCAGAGCAACCTGAGAGCCAGACTCTCATAAAATTTATTGGGCCATGCTATATAGAGTTTAGACCATGACTGGCAAGGTGTGTTTGTGCAAATGATATGTAAAATGAGATAAATTTGAAGAAAGCTGCAAAACATCTAAATTGAAAGAAAACTGTTGTGGACACTTAAAGGTGATTTCAGTCAGGACTGTTGCTCTGCCCTTGTTTCTGTCTTATTTTCCATTGGGTTGGAACTGAGGAAAGCAGAGAGAGAAAGGGAAAACTGGGCTTTTCTAATTGGTGTACAGCTCTAATTACCAGTAAACTAATGCATCCTGTTGTGTTATGGACTCATTTTTGGATTTCAGAGCCATCATATAAAGCAGCTATCTGGAAAGCTTCAGTCTCTGACCTACACAGTTGTCACTGTGGACTGACCAGTGCAAGCTTGCTGCATTCAATGTTTCTCATGTGAGTTCTATGCCAAACGGTATTTTTGTACTTAATATCCTTGTTGCCAGGCAGCCACTGAGAAGTAAGCATCTGGCTGTCACAAAGGCAGCAGATCAATTTGTGGATGGTTTGTTCAATCAGTCCTGGAAGCAAGCTGTCAAATGGCCTCAGAAGCTAGGCTTTTGGCAGTTGTTGTTGTCAAAGTTTGATTGACTCCATACCTAGGGTTCTTCAATCCAATCCCAACTGCTCCCGTTTCGAGCAGTCTTGCTAAAACCACCAGCTAGAACTGCCAATAGGAGGCCATCCTAACTAGCACTGTTTCTGAATATTTTTCTGGTGGCTTACAAATTGATGAGAATTTTATTTCTTATACATAAAGGTTGATAGAAAATCATTGTTCCTTTAAGTAAACAGTTTGATTAAAAAGCAAAGTAACTATACTAAGCATACCATATGCTAAACTAAAGCTTTGACACATTTAGCAAATTTGTTTAAATTCAGTACCATGTATTCAAGAACAAATAAGCATTTGACATTCCTCATGAGATTTCAACTTATCACAGTCATCATCATCTTCAAGGACTTCTTTTTTTTTTCACCACATTTGATGACAATTTCCTAGCCTAGACTATTCTGAACTTTTAATGCTGGAGGAAGTAAATGTTTTACATCCAGAACCCATGCAGTTACCACCTGTACCATAATCCTTTGCTATGTGAGGGACATAAAGGACCCTACTTTAGTATAAACCAATAAGTTTGTGGGATTTGTTTGTCCAGTGTTGGAATCCAAGTAACTGAATCAACACTTAACTCTAAAATCATTATTCTTACTGCAGAAGATTTTTTTCTCTATATTTTTAAGTTTAATTTTATTTTTGGTAAAGTTTTAGCCTATAGTTTGAATTTGTTAAAATAATATGTATCAAATGGCAATCTAGATTCTGAATATGGCTTGAGCAAAAGAAAGTAGATCTCATTCCTGTGTCTTGCAAAATCTAGAGTGAATTGGTTCAGGATAGGAAAATTCAAAGAAAAATCAGCATGATGCTACATTGCCAGTTGCACATCATGTGATTCAACTATTGCTTTCTTGACATTATCTAGCATTATAGTCACATATTTGAGGGGCAACTTCAAGATCTGATATATAACTCTGGGTTCATAATCTATAATTCCCATATCCTTCAGTACCTGTATCAATACCTATGCTTCCTTTGGCATGCGCCAGGGAGATGGCATCTGGCCAAATTCCATGACAAAATGTGATTAAGTCTCTTCTCAAATTTAATCACCAACAGTAATCTGTTTTAGTCCTGATCTTGATACCAGTTTTGTGCTTAGATTTTTTCCCTCCTCAACCCTGGTATATAAGTGAGCAGTACCCTATCGAATATATGGTGGGCTTTCTTGGTTAATGTTTATCATATCAGTTAAAGGATAACTGACTGTTGCTATAAACTACCAATAATAGCTATTTAGACCTATTGATTGATTTAATAAGCTTTAGAACAATTACTTGGAGATTATCCCTAAACTATTTTTCTTCTAGATAGGCTACATCCCAGCTGCACTCTCCAATCACTTTGTGTTTGAGTCTCATCCTAGTTATATTTGCTCCATCAGTCTGATCTCTAACCAACGCCCATCAAAGATTACTTTTTCTAATAATTTGGGGTGACAATTAATACATCTGATGGAAAGATGCAAAGCACGCCCAAATTTCTCAGACTTTAAACCCTAACTTATCCTTTTGGGTTACATAGATAAAGACTCACCCTTGCCACACTGTGGTATTGCCTTTGGCCAGAGCTCTCAGACTAGACTAGCAGGCTTACTGTATTTTTTCTTTGAGGTTTATATCCTTAACTTGTGGATGATTGTTTTGACTGTGACAAGATACCATTCTGGACTAGGAAACATCTACAATCCTTTGACTGAATTAATCCAAAAGCTTTTGATGATAGATGGAAATCCTGCCCACCTCTATGGCACTCACCGACTTAGAGAATGCTGGGTGGTTTCTGGTCAACTTGCTTGTAAACAGCCAGCAAAAAATCTCCAGATTAAGTTACTGTTGGAGAAAACTGTTTCATATTACCCAAGTGGCATACAGAGTTTTCTCTGAAGCTTCCAAGGCATCATCAGTGCTAGGGATAGAATAAACAGTATCTTTAAAGTCCCAACTATGTACCTTTCTAATGTGCCCAAAATTGGTCCCATTGGGAGCTGTTTATGTTTTTGGAAATATGTCTTCACAGCATCTACTATCAACTGAACGTCCTGACACAGTCTTTATATACTCTGATTTTGTGACATCTGAGATAAACTCATTAAGCTGTCTAGTCATAGTGTTGATATTCTAGAAGAAAAACCCTTGTCTGAGAGTTGGCTATTAAGTTCAGCTAACTCAGTATCTAATGCATCAGGACAATGTATCTGTTTGCTGATATCCTATGTATCTTATTACAGCAATTGTACCACTAACTAAAGTTAATCAAACCTGTGGAAGATTAAGAAGAGTCAACTACATCATACTAGGTGACTGAATCTATTCTGGAAGAATGATTCGGTGTCATTAGCCTTCTGATCTAGGGAGACCCTACTGAGTTGCATGCTCTGAGGTTCATGTTCTCAGGTATATCTGACGCAATTTACTCTAAAAGATCAAAATGCATGAGGTTAAGTGCTAAATGAAATGGAACCAGAAAGGTGTCCTCAGTCCAGTTTTATCCCACCAGGGAGGTAGGATTATTCTTCTTCAGGAGAAGCAGTAGGGCACATCCTGTATTTGATGGATGGACCTTTGTTTGGAAACTGAACTCATCACTGGAACCTTTTTTTTTATTATTATTAATTTTATTTTATTTTTTAATTTACATTCCAAATCACTTCCCCTTTCCCGTTTCCTCCCTCCCCGAAAGTCCCATAAGCCCCCTTCCCTCCCTCTTTTCTCCATTCAACCCCCTCTCGTTACTCTGTCCTGGTGTTCCCCTACATCCAGTCTTTCCAGGAACAGGGGTCTCTCCTACCACCTTTTTAGAAATCTATTGATATGCGGATTGTGTCTAGGGTATTCCGAGATTCTGGGTCAATATTCCCTTATCAGTGACTGCATACCATGTGTGTTCTTTTGTGATTGGGTTACCTCACTAAGGATGATATTTTCAAGATCTGACCATTTGCCTAGGAATTTCGTGAATTCATTGTTTTTAATTGCAGAGTAGTATTCCATTGTGTAGATATACCACATCTTCTTAATCCATTCCTCCGTTGAGGGACATCTGGGTTCTTTCCAGCTTCTGGCTATTATAAATAAGGCTGCTATGAACATAGTGGAGCATGTGTCCTTATTGCATGCAGGTAAAGTCTCTGGGTATATGCCCAGGAGTGGTATAGCCGGATCCTCCTGGAGTGTCATGCCCAGTTTTCTGAGGAACCGCCAGACTGCTTTCCAGAATGGTTGTACCAGCTTGCAATTCAACCAGCAGTGGAGGAGTGTTCCTCTTTCTCCACATCCTCGCCAACAACTGCTGTCTCCTGTGTTTTTGATCTTAGCCATCCTGACTGGTGTGAGATGGAATCTCAGGGTTGTTTTGATTTGCATTGAAGTTCTAGCTAGAGCAATTAGACAACAAAAAGAGGTCAAAGGTATACAAATTGGAAAGGAAGAAGTCAAACTATCACTATTTGCAGACGATATGATAGTATACTTAAGCGATCCAAAGAACTCCACCAGAGAACTCCTACAGCTGATAAACGAATTCAGCAAAGTGGCCGAATATAAAATCAACTCAAGCAAGTCAGAAGCCTTCCTATACTCAAAGGATAAGCAGGCTGAGAAAGAATTAAGGGAAATAATACCCTTCACGATAGCCACAAACCATATTAAGTATCTTGGCGTGACTCTAACCAAACAAGTGAAAGATCTGTATGACAAGAACTTCAAGTCTCTGAAGAAAGAAATTGAAGAAGACCTCAGAAGATGGAAATATCTGCCATGCTCATGGATTGGCAGGATTAATATAGTAAAAATGAGCATCTTACCAAAAGTAATACACAGATTCAATGCAATCCCCATCAAAATCCCAACTCAATTCTTCATAGAGTTAGAAAGAGCAATTCAAAAATTCATCTGGAATAACAGAAAACCCAGAATAGCTAAAACTATTCTCAAGAGTAAAAGAACCTCTGGGGGAATCAGTATCCCGGACCTCAAGCTGTACTACAGAGCAATAGTGTTAAAAACTGCATGGTATTGGTACAGTAACAGACATGTAGATCAATGGAACAGAATTGAAGACCCAGAAATGAATCCACACTCCTATGGTCACTTGATCTTTGACAAAGGAGCTAAAACCATCCAGTGGAAAAAAGATAGCCTTTTCAACAAATGGTGCTGGCTCAGCTGGAGGTCAACATGCAGAAGAATGCAAATTGACCCATCCTTATCTCCTTGCACTAAGCTCAATTCTAAGTGGATCAAAGATCTCCACATAAAACCAGACACACTGAAACTAATAGAAGGGAAACTAGGGAAGAACCTTGAACATATGGGCACAGGGGAGAATTTCCTGAACAGAACTCCAATAGCTTATGCTCTAAGATCAAGAATAGACAAATGGGACCTCATTAAATTACAAAGTTTTTGCAAGGCAAAAGACACTGTCAAAAAGACAAAGCGGCAACCAACTAACTGGGAAATGATCTTTACCAACCTTACATCCGACAGAGGGCTAATATCCAATATATACAAAGAACTCAAGAAGTTAAACTCCAGAGAGGCAAGTAACCCTATTAAAAAATGGGGTACAGAGCTACACAAAGAGTTCTCACCTGAAGAATATCTAATGGCTGAGAAGCACCTAAAGAGATGTTCATCATCCTTAGTCATTAGGGAAATGCAAATCACTGGAACCTTTTTAAGTTTTTTCTTGGTGAGGTGCTGATCCTCAGATGAAATATCAAGACATGTTCTTACAATGATAAAATCTAGGCATCCTAATCTGGCTCATATTATGCACGGTAAGAAAGAAAATAAAGGGCAGAAAAGATCTCTGGAACAACAGGTAGCAGCGGAGAAACCTCTGATACCAGAGAAAGCAGCAGACAGAAGCAGCACTTGAAGAAATCTACTTATTGAATGCAAGGAAACATATAAATATAGCAGAAACACAGTGATTAAGACCCTCTGAAAAAATTAGGAAACAAAAAATCCCTGTATCTGAACTGTTAAGCATCAGCTACAAGCATATGTTTTATATATGTATATGTGTATACATATACATGTATAATATAAAATATATAAGATATGGATTTTGAAGGCAATAATAGTAATATTTGAACATATAATTCTGATTTTAAGGGAAAATATGACTATTTTGTATTAGGGCAGACAATGAAAAATTACTCTGGCTTCTTTGTGTCATACTATTTTCAAAAATATAATTTCCCCATTTGACAAAATAAAGGTCTGGGCAAGTGATAGGAAGGCACTGACAATAAAATGTCAATTTAGGTTTATAGATTATTGAGTTTGAAACCACGTCAATTATTATTTCTTCCACATTAGAAAATAATCAGCAGTGGAGGAAATATAATATTTACTATGGATTATATAAGTAAATGAATAGGCATGAACAATACTTGAAGCTCCAGTAATCTGTCCATAGTGCCTGCATAGAAATTTTGTAAACTGAGTGATCTTGTTTTTAAAACAAAATCCTAAATGTTTGATTTACCGAGTGAAATTTAGACTCTAGATATTATGGTGAAAGTCTGCTAGCTCAGAGAGGCAGAGAAAGCACCAGATAGCCTTTCTAATCTACTGATGTTTGTGAAAGTAAAAATTCCTTCTCCTCCCTGCTGTCTTAAAGACAATTCAACTCAAAGGCCCTCCTTTCTCTTTCTTGGCTTCTCTTATGTTCACTTCTTCTCAACAGTTTCCTCACACAGACTTGGCCTTCCTCTTGGCCTATGGTTGACTTTATTAAAGCCTATGTATAGAAAGCTCTTGGATTGAAGGTGTGTGCTAAGGTTGAGCCACACCATAACTACTTTTTTAGAGTAAGCAGAAAGCTTCTTGGTTAAAGGTGTGTGCTGTGGCTGAGCCATATCACAAGAAACAGAATTGTCCAGTTCATAGTCTCAGCAGCATTCACAATGTGATCAAATGTCCTGCAACATGCTCTCCCTGCTCAATCATGCAGTGAAGCCTTGAGATCCCATCATGTAAAGATTTTCTAGGACGCTGACTCAGTGGGTAAAGTGATTGCTACACAAACATTGGAATCTGGGGATGTATCCCCAGAACACACAAAAAGATGCATATATGCAACTCAACCACTAAGAGAAACACAAAGGATGAACATATGACTTGCTAACCAGCCAGTGACATGGCTTTTTTTTCAAAGGGTGAGTGAGAGATGAAATCTCCTGACTCATTCTCTGACTTCGGTATGCAAAAACAAAATTCACAAGAACATATGCACATTAAGCAATTGTGACTTCATAAGATGAGACACTAGAATGCTTATGATCTCTTACTCTGCTTCAATATGTCTGTCTATCTGCCTCTCTCTCTGTCTCTCTGACACTCTCTCCCTCACTCTCACTCAGCCAGAGATTCTGCAAGAGAGGCAGAAAGACAATCATATAAAGATGCACCCCAAAGGAAGCTGTGTGCAAGAAAAACAAATGCTGCTGGAATACAAACTTTCATTTTCTACCTTGATGGTTTCTTATCTTGAATTTCTCTCTTCCACAACTATACATATTGACTCTTCTTTACCCATTAAGAATATGGCATTTGGGTATGCCTGCCTGTTCAAACTAATAGAGAACCTTTCTCTTTTCATACTACCACTATTAAAACTGGGAACTATGTCAGAAAGTGAGACTCAAAAAGAAAAAAAAAAACTCTAACAGAATGGTCGAGATATACAGTGAATGTAAACAGTTGAAAGAGGTAGGAACTGCACACTCTTTGCACCCACTTCTTATGTATAACAGAGCATCCTCAGTAAAGATCATACTATGCAAATTATCATGAAATATTGGGTTATAAATGCCCTAATCATCTTTACATCATTGTCAATGGGTTTCTAATCTTCATCCTTCTTCTGGTACACTTGCTTTCTTGGAACTGTACTCTTACCTAATAAAATATATCTGCTTTTTTTTTCTAGTTCCTTTATCTCAGTCTTATATTTGTTTAAGATAACAAGATACTTCAAACTGCAGTTGGTACCCACCACCTCCAAAATCCTCAGAAAACTGAAACAGATTCAGTTGTAACTGTTTAAGTGATAGTGTTTACAAGACATATTAGATTTTTTTTCCAAAAAGCAATTATCATTAGACACTGCTTTATACAGGAAAGGCATTTTGAGTAATCACCAAGAATCTGAGAAAATCTTCCTTTTCCAGTAAAATCAAATGAATAAAAGTGCTTGCAGTAAATACGGTTTCCTACATTTCTCAAAGATAAATCTACTTTTGTGTATGTTGAGTCAACAGCATAACTAATTTTTTACTACTTTTCTGAGAGAAGGGAAGGGATAAGAAAAGAAAACAATATAATCTGCTTTTACAAAAGGAATTGATGACTGAACTTAAGTTGTGTTACTTAAATGTCTGATTCTGGAACTTCTAAGGCTAGATTTTTCAAGGAGCTGAAAGCAGAATGAGCAAGAGACATAATAACTTATTGTGCTTACCCAAGTTCTATTGCACACCTACAGTAGCCTACCACTGTAGGTTCAAAGCTGTGATATAAAAAAAGACAAAATGAGTTCTAGACAACCTGGATTACTTTGACATGTGACCACTAAGATAGTATTTTATAAGCTAATAGCCCAGCCTCTTAGTTTGTAACATTTGGTACACAGAATGCTTATTTTTGGCAATGGAATTAATTTCTTTCAACTTTCCAAACTTCATAGGATTTTTTTTTATTATTTTTATATATGAGTGTTTTATTTGCATATATACTTCACATCATATACCTGACTTGATGCCCTCAGATATCAGGAGGAGGGTGTCTCACTCCTTGG
Source organism: Tokudaia tokunoshimensis (assembly GCA_036184795.1). Lineage (NCBI taxonomy): Eukaryota > Metazoa > Chordata > Mammalia > Rodentia > Muridae > Tokudaia > Tokudaia tokunoshimensis. Next base: position 64,632,760 of record BTHU01000009.1, read on the forward strand.
AACTGGAGTTATAGTGGTGGACCATTATGTGGGTAATGGAAACTGTGTTCTTTAATTGTTGAATTAAAGAACAACAAGTGTTCTTTAATTGTTGAATAATCGTTCCATGTTGCACCTCTGTAATCCACAGTTTAAAAAGAGCAAAGGAATTCATGAGATTATATTTTAAATCAACTTTTATTCAAGGATGGGGTAAGTTCTTACAAATATAATATATTTGCAACTTAAACTCCACTTAAGGTAATATAATGGATGCAAATATTTAGAAATTCACAAATGCAAAGCAAGTGAACTATTTACTCAAACATGGTATAAAGTATGTATATTCTTAAAAATCAAATAAATTAAACTGCTTTAATATAAGACTTTAAATCACTTAGAACTTATAACCAGTCTTCTAAAAGTCTATAACAAAATGTACGTTTTATGCAAAAGAAATAGCATATTTATATGCATCAGAAAATAACAAATATTATTTTTTATAATTTGCTTCTCCACTGACTCTGAAAACTAGAAACTGTAGCAATGGATTTAGCTACGCGTTAATTATTTTCATGTTTCCAGAGTTTTTGATATGGATAAGGTCATTAGATGAAGTCATGCTTCTGAATTTTATAAATAAATTACTTAAAATGTTTATGTACTTTGGTATGATGATGTGCTCACATGCAGATTGAGTATTGCCACTTGAATTTTTAAATTTGCATATGAAACACATTGATTTAAATTTCTAGAAATGATCTTGATATCGACTGACTTACTGATCCTTTTTCTCACCTGTTTTTACATTATATTAATCCATCCCAATATCAAATTGCTTTCTTTAATACTAATGACAGGTTCAGCAAACACTTTCCAAAATAAAGTATTTAAGAAAATCAATGCTCCTCATCATCCTCAATCTTATTTTTCTCACCGAAACACCTTGTTGAAATTTGTAGATTTTCAGACCTTCAGTGGGGAATGACTTGTTCATATAAATAATTTTGGACTAAAACCAAGGAGATACTATCTTTGTTACAACATGCAAGCATTTTTTAAATGTAGAAGCAATATCTTTTTACACAAAATTTCCATTTATCAACTCAGACTTCCTTCTGTTGAAATCAAGTGGATCTATGATAAAAATTTTGTCAGCTTTTTATATGATCATAATATATTTAACATTAAATATAATCAAGATGACTTTAAAATTTTATGTAATATTGTTGTGCTTATCTAGAAATTACTTTGGAGACGATCATGATGGTTCTCTGAAAAAGCATTTCCCATGCCAATAGGAGGACCTGCACTCAGATCAGTAAAACCCATGTAAAAGTCTGGCAATAATGTGCATTTCTGCAATGTGTGTGCTCCTAGGGAGCTTGGAAGTTGAAAGAGGGTATTTAGTGGGAGTTAGCCAACCTAGTGTGTTCACTTATAGAATATATAGAGTAACAAACAATGCTGCCTAAAAATAATTGAACAGCCAATACTGACATAAATGCTTTTCTCTGACTATCCAAATGAATCTATCAAACATACACACACACACACACACACACACACACACACAATCCCTAAATGCATTAAATATACAAACAAACAAATGAATAAAGTGTGGATACATAAATGTATTTATAAACTATCAGATATAAATGTTAGTTTCGATATGCATTTCCCTAATGACTAAGGATGATGAACATCTCTTTAGGTGCTTCTCAGCTATTAGATATTCTTCAGGTGAGAACTCTTTGTTTAGCTCTGTACTCCATTTTTTAATAGGGTTACTTGTCTCTCTGGAGTTTAACTTCTTGAGCTCTCTGTATATATATAATATTAGTCCTCTGTTGGATATAGGGTTGGTAAAGATCTTTTCCCAGTTAGTTGGTTGCCGCTTTGTCCTTTTGACAGTAAGAATGGCTAAGATCAAAAATACAGAAGACAGCAGTTGTTGGCGAGGATGTGGAGAAAGAGGAACACTCCTCCACTGCTGGTGGGATTGCAAGCTGGTACAACCACTCTGGAAAGCAGTCTGGCGGTTCCTTAGAAAACTGGGCATGACACTCCCGGAGGATCTGGCTATACCACTCCTGGGTATATACCCAGAACCTTTACCTTCATGCAATAAGAACACATGCTCTACTATGTTCATAGCAGCCTTATTTATAATAGCCAGAAGCTGGAAAGAACCCAGATGTCCCTCAACGGAGGAATGGATTCAGAAGATGTGGTATATTTACACAATGGAATACTACTCTGCAATTAAAAACAATGAATTCATGAAATTCCTAGGCAAATGGTCAGAACTTGAAAATATCATCCTTAGTGAGGTAACCCAATCACAAAAGAACACACATGGTATGCAGTCACTGTTAAGGGGATATTAACCTAGAAACTTGGAATACCCTAGACATAGTTCTCATATCAATAGATTTCCAAGAAGATGGAAGGAGAGAAACCCTGGTCCTGGAAAGACTGGATATAGGGGAATGCCAAGACAGAGAAGCGAGAGGGAGTTGAATGGGGAAAAGAGGGAGGGAAGGGGGCTTATGGGACTTTTGGGGAGGGAGGAAACGGGAAAGGGGAAATGATTTGGAATGTAAATAAAAAAAACTCAATTCTTCATAGAGTTAGAAAGAGCAATTCAAAAATTCATCTGGAATAACAGAAAACCCAGAATAGCTAAAACTATTCTCAAGAGTAAAAGAACCTCTGGGGGAATCAGTATCCCGGTACTCAAGCTGTACTACAGAGCAATAGTGTTAAAAACCGCATGGTGAAAAGGCTATCTTTTTTCCACTGGATGGTTTTAGCTCCTTTGTCAAAGATCAAGTGACCATAGGAGTGTGGATTCATTTCTGGGTCTTCAATTCTGTTCCATTGATCTACATGTCTGTTACTGTACCAATACCATGCAGTTTTTAACACTATTGCTCTGTAGTACAGCTTGAGGTCCGGGATACTGATTCCCCCAGAGGTTCTTTTACTCTTGAGAATAGTTTTAGCTATTCTGGGTTTTCTGTTATTCCAGATGAATTTTTGAATTGCTCTTTCTAACTCTATGAAGAATTGAGTTGGGATTTTGATGGGGATTGCATTGAATCTGTGTATTACTTTTGGTAAGATGCTCATTTTTACTATATTAATCCTGCCAATCCATGAGCATGGCAGATTTTTCCATCTTCCGAGGTCTTCTTCAATTTCTTTCTTCAGAGACTTGAAGTTCTTGTCATACAGATCTTTCACTTGTTTGGTTAGCGTCACGCCAAGATACTTAATATGGTTTGTGGCTATCGTAAAGGGTATTATTTCTCTTACTTCTTTCTCAGCCTGCTTATCCTTTGAGTATAGGAAGGCTTCTGACTTGCTTGAGTTGATTTTATATCCGGCCACTTTGCTGAAGTCGTTTATCAGCTGTAGGAGTTCTCTGGTGGAGTTCTTTGGGTCGCTTATGTATACTATCATATCGTCTGCAAATAGTGATAGTTTGACTTCTTCCTTTCCAATTTGTATCCCTTTGACCTCTTTTTCTTGTCTAATTGCTCTAGCTAGAACTTCAAGTACTATATTGAAAAGATATGGAGAGAGAGGGCAGCCTTGTCTAGTCCCTGATTTTAGTGGGATTGCTTCAAGTTTCTCTCCGTTTAGATTGATGCTGGCTACTGGTTTGCTGTAAATTGCTTTTACTATGTTTAGATATGGGCCTTGAATTCCTGATCTTTCCAAGACCTTTAGCATGAAAGGATGCTGAATTTTGTCAAATGCTTTCTCAGCATCTAATGAGATGACCATGTGGTTTTTTTCTTTGAGATTGTTTATGTAGTGGATTACAATGATGGATTTCCTTATATTGAACCTGGCTCAGCTGGAGGTCAACATGCAGAAGAATGCAAATTGACCCATCCTTATCTCCTTGCACTAAGCTCAATTCTAAGTGGATCAAAGATCTCCACATAAAACCAGACACACTGAAACTAATAGAAGGGAAACTAGGGAAGAACCTTGAACATATGGGCACAGGGGAGAATTTCCTGAACAGAACTCCAATAGCTTATACTCTAAGATCAAGAATAGACAAATGGGACCTCATTAAATTACAAAGTTTTTGCAAGGCAAAAGACACCGTCAAAAAGACAAAGCGGCAACCAACTAACTGGGAAATGATCTTTACCAACCTTACATCCGACAGAGGGCTAATATCCAAGATATACAAAGAACTCAAGAAGTTAAACTCCAGAGAGGCAAGTAACCCTATTAAAAAATGGGGTACAGAGCTCCACAAAGAGTTCTCACCTGAAGAATATCTAATGGCTGAGAAGCACCTAAAGAGATGTTCATCATCCTTAGTCATTAGGGAAATGCAAATCAAAACAACCCTGAGATTCCATCTCACACCAGTCAGGATGGCTAAGATCAAAAACACAGGAGACAGCAGTTGTTGGCGAGGATGTGGAGAAAGAGGAACACTCCTCCACTGCTGGTGGAATTGCAGGCTGGTACAACCACTCTGGAAAGCAGTCTGGCGGCTCCTCAGAAAACTGGGCATGACACTTCCGGAGGATCCGGCTATACCACTCCTGGGCATATACCCAGAGACTTTACCTGCATGCAATAAGGACACATGCTCCACTATATTCATAGCAGCCTTATTTATAATAGCCAGAAGCTGGAAAGAACCCAGATGTCCCTCAACGGAGTAATGGATTCAGAAGATGTGGTATATTTACACAATGGAATACTACTCTGCAATTAAAAACAATGAATTCACGAAATTCCTAGGCAAATGGTCAGAACTTGAAAATATCATCCTTAGTGAGGTAACCCAATCACAAAAGATCACACATGGTATGAAGTCACTGATAAGGGGATATTGACCCAGAATCTCAGAATACCCTAGACACAATCAGCATATCAATAGATTTCTAAAAAGATGGAAGGAGAGACCCCTGGTCCTGGAAAGACTGGATGTAGGGGAACGCCAGGACAGAGTAATGAGAGGGGGTTGAACGGAGAAAAGAGGGAGGGAAGGGGGCTTATGGGACTTTCGGGGAGGGAGGAAACGGGAAAGGGGAAGTGATTTGGAATGTAAATTAAAAAAATAAAATTAAATTAAATTTAAAAAAAAAAAAACCGCATGGTATTGGTACAGTGACAGGCATGTAGATCAATGGAACAGAATTGAAGACCCAGAAATGAATCCACACTCCTATGGTCACTTGATCTTTGAGAAAGGAGCTAAAACCATCCAGTGGAAAAAAGATAGCCTTTTCAACAAATGGTGCTGGCTCAACTGGAGGTCAACATGCAGAAGAATGTAAATTGACCCATTCTTATCTCCTTGCACTAAGCTCAATTCCAAGTGGATCAAGGATCTCCACATAAAACCAGACACACTGAAACTAATAGAAGGGAAACTAGGGAAGAACCTTGAACATATGGGCACAGGGGAGAATTTCCTGAACAAAACTCCAATAGCTTATGCTCTAAGATCAAGAATACACAAATGAGACCTCATTAAATTACATAGTTTTTGCAAGGCAAAAGACACTGTCAAAAAGACAAAGCGGCAACCAACTAACCGGGAAATGATCTTTACCAACCCAACATCCGACAGAGGGCTAATATCCAATATATACAAAGAACTCAAGAAGTTAAACTCCAGAGAGCCAAAAACCCTATTAAAAATGGAGGCTTTACCTGCATGCAATAAGGACACATGCTCCACTATGTTCATAGCAGCCTTATTTATAATAGCCAGAAGCTGGAAAGAACCCAGATGTCCCTCAACGGAGGAATGGATTCAGAAGATGTGGTATATCTACACAATGGAATACTACTCTGCAATTAAAAACAATGAATTCACGAAATTCCTAGGCAAATGGTCAGATCTTGAAAATATCATCCTTAGTGAGGTAACCCAATCACAAAAGAACACACATGGTATGCAGTCACTGATAAGGGGATATTGACCCAGAATCTCGGAATACCCTAAACACAATCCGCATATCAATAGATTTCTAAGAAGATGGAAGGAGAGACCCCTGGTCCTGGAAAGACTGGATGTAGGGGAACGCCAGGACAGAGAAACGAGAGGGGGTTGAATGGAGAAAAGAGGGAGGGAAGGGGGCTTATGGGACTTTCGGGGAGGGAGGAAACGGGAAAGGGGAAATGATTTGGAATGTAAATTAAAAAAAAATAAAATAAAAAAAACTTAGTAAATAAGATAAAATTAAAAAAAAGAAAAAAATAAATATTAGTTTCATTTTTTGTAGTTGAAAAAAGGTATTTTATTTATCCCTAAATGATTTAACACCCTAAAATATTAAATTGTTCTACAGTATCAGTCAATTTATCTTAAGTGGAATCTGCTAAAATACAGAACATGATTACATTTTAAACTAAATTAACCCAACTGAACATAAGAAAAGAATTAACATAAAAACTTAGGTTCATTTAAAATTAATTAAGAGCATATTTTTTCAAATTCTACTCTACCAATTTTATTACTTTTATTACTATTACTAAATATCAATTATGATACTTTATTACTTTCTTGTATGCCAAAATATATATCTCTTTTCACAAAAATTAAGTCCAAAAATATGCTATTGATATTTTCACTCAAAATACCAAAATGCCAGTTTAAACAAGATGAAATGGAACTCAGTAATAATAATAATAATAATAATAACAATAATGGCAAACAAAGGAAAAGGATCTAACAAAGTAACACATATCCAGGGACCTGGAAATTTGGGCATTTTGCCAAGAGAATTTTAACAACTGGGTTAAACGTAAGAGTGGAGAATAATTAATGAATTCTATAATATTTAGAATAATGTGGGAAAATATATGAAAGAATACTGTTAACAAGACCCCAAATCATGGATGTATTTATTTCCATAGCATGCAAAATTAGAGGAGATAAGAAACTAAACATACATGTACACAGAATGGAACACGAACAGATACATATACATATAGACACAAGTAGACACACATACAGACACAGACTTGCATGCATGCACACATACACCATAGGGAGAGAGAGAAGGAAAGAAAGAGGGAGGCAGTCAAAGACACAGACACAGACACAGACACAGACACAGATACAGACACAGATACAGACACAGAGACACAATGACACAGAGAAAGAGAGAGAAAGGACATCAACAAAGAGGAGTATCTATTTGTCTGACTGTGATTCTGTCAAAGAATAAAGAAGAAATAAACTTAAATTGAACCAACCTCTAGGAAATCTCTCTTATTCCAATATTGCTGTCAGAAAAATTGCTATTTCAATATTGCCCTCTTATTTTGATTTGAAGATATTTTCAAACCAAAATACTGATTCTTATCATTCTCCAATTTCTCAGGAACGATTTCACTGTAGAACACAAGAGTGACTTTCAATTTTCTAGTAAAATAATCACAATTTTTCAGACACTAGAATCCAGGTTTTCTCCTTATCTTTCAGAAAGTAATTTTATATTCCTTTATTTTTCTATATTTTTCAGTAATCCCCAAGGAAAAAATTGTAGCAAGTAACATAGTGGGAGAGAAAACTGAAGATGAAACAGCTTTTTCACTTTCCTGTTTTGTTGGAGGGAGGAAAAAGACAAAGTAGCACATGTGCATAAAACGGGCCTATTATAGAAAATCACAACAGATTTTAAATTGATCAAACAAGATTAATGATAGAAACCCAGGGAAAAATTAAAGACAGACACTTCTTGTATAAGTGCCCTTCTCAGTCAACCTGTGGAACCTAGCTTTAGGTAGGTGTCACATTCACTTTACAACAACTTTCTATGTATTTATGTCTGATCTGTATTTAACACACTTTATCCCTCAAAATGACTTAGGTATGCTTTGTTGGACATGCAGAATGGGAATAACTATCACAAGAACATTTTTCAACAGATTGTACTGTGCTTAATAATCCTAAAGTACAACATTAAGTTTCAGACTCCAAAAATGTGCATCAACACTGGGTATTAACTTGTGTTGAAGTGAATTGCTGCTTGTCCTTGATGGGGCCAACACTCTGGTGTCCGTGAATATTGCAGAATTCCCATCAATTGGTGACCAATGTGATGCTTGATTCTTTTCTGAAGTTAAGTGAAAGAATTAAGTAAAAGCAAAGGGTAGGAGTTCAGTCCTCTTCCAAGAAATTGCTACTCTAAGTGAGAGAATGAAACATCATTAGTTCTTCCAAGTCCTCTGAAGCAAAGTATTTTATGCAATTATTGAGATGTCTGTGGAGGTACAGTGGATTAAATATTTGAATAAGAGTTCTGGGAAAATTCAATCTTTAGTTTTCAGAACCGAGAAACATTGATATTGACAACTGGAAACACATAGAATCTATAAAAAAAAAATGCTTAGGCTCTATTTGGGAGAACCAATTAGGATGGATCCTCTGAGAAGGATCCTCCAGACATAACTTGGGTTAGAGCTCATAAACTGAGTTAGTTCTGCAAACTTCAAGGAGATCAATTTATATAAATTACTTCCCCTTTCTAACACATTAGAATTTTATTTGTGTATAAGAAATATTCATTCCGGTCAATCCAATTCAATAATTCAGTCCACAATTTCTCATGTTCACAGACTACTAATAGAAGATGAGGGACATAGATGATAAGAGCATGATTGGACTGGACTCCTTACAGCGTAAGCCCTTGCAATGCCTATGATTTTAAATCTTCAAAATCTAAAAGCTTACTGACATTGTTTTTTTTTTTTTTGAGTTCTTAAAGATTATCAGAAATTCTGTTACTGCCATTTGCACACAGACTCCGTTTTTCTGATATGAATTGGGACATTTTAAGGAGGGATTTCCTTTCTCCTTAGTCACAGTACCCTGTTTGATACGGGAAACAAAATATGATGAATGTAATGAAAAGGCAGGAAAAATAATCTGTCACAGTTTCATCCTTTCTTATTTGGACATGTTTAAGTGAGTCAAATATGATAGTGGTACTGTAGTATAAACTAATATTTCAGTGCAGTATTTTGACTAGTTATGATTATGTGCAGTACAGGTCTTATAAACTACTCCTGATCGTGGAGAAACTGTTGATGCTCTGTATATTAATGAACACTATTCAGATTTTCTTCTTATCACTTAGTCAACAGTACAACAGAAAATAACTCATAGGGAAGCTGCATGTATGTTCATCAGGCAGTCTGGGTTTTTTGGAGTCAACAAAGAGGGTAGAACTGCAATAGCACCAGTAACACACTGATATTTTTTAATTGGATTAAAGCCACTCATAGTATTGACAGCTGCTCATCTCATGTTGCAGTGATCATTAAGGCAGCTAGTCAAAAAACTTTTAAAAACATGGAAACAAAGGACATTGAAAAAAATGACTACAAAATTTCTTGTAATCTATCCTACCATTTTTGCTCAAGGTGTAAAAAGAGAAAACACTGGACTAAGAAACGAAAATCCCTTTCTCCACAACCTTGCCAACACCTGTTGTCTCCTGAGTTTTTGATCTTAGTCATTCTGACTGGTGTGAGGTGAAATCTCAGGGTTGTTTTGATTTGCATTTCCCTAATGACTAAGGATGTTGAACATTTCTTTAGGAGCTTCTAAGTCATTCGATATTCCTCAGGTGAAAATTCTTTGTTTAGCTCTGTATCCCATTTTTTAGTGGGGTTATTTAGCTCTCTGGAGTCTAACTTCTTGAGTTCTTTGTATATATTGGATATTAGCCCTCTGTCAGATGTAGGGTTTGTAAAGCTCTTTTCCCAATTTGTTGGTTGCTGTTTTGTCCTATTGACAGTGTCCTTTTCTTTACAGACACTTTGTAATTTCATGAGGTCCCATTTGTCAATTCTTGATCTTAGAGAATAAACTGTTGGTGTTCTGTTCAGGAAATATTCCCCTGTGCCCGTGTGCCCAAGGCTCTTCCCCAGTTTCTTTTCTACTAGTTTCAGTGTGGAGGTTCTTGATCCACTTGGACTTGAGCTTAGTACAAGAAGATAAGAATGGGTCAATTTGCATTCTTCTGTATGCTGACCTCCAGTTGAACCAGCACCATTTATTGAAAAGGCTATCTTTTTTCCACTGGATGGTTTTAGCTTCTTTGTCAAATATCAAGTGACCATATGTGTGTGAGTTCATTTCTGGGTCCTCAATTCTATTGCATTGATCTACCTGCCTGTCACTGTACCAATACCACATAGTTTTTAACACTATTGCTCTGTAGTACTGCTTGCGGTCCGGGATACAGATTCCCCCAGAAGTTCTTTTACTGTTGAGAATAGTTTTTAGCTGTCTTGGGTTTTTTTGTTATTCCAGATGATTTTGAGAATTGCTCCTCCACTGCTGGTGGAATTGCAAGCTGGTACAACCAGTCTGGTGGTTCCTCAGAAAACTGGGCATAATACTTCGGGAGGACTCTGTTATACCACTCCTTGGCTTATATTCAGAGGATTCCCCAGAATGTAATAAGGACACATGCTCCATTATGTTCATAGCAGTCCTATTTATAGTGTCCAGAAGCTGGAAAAAAACCTAGATGTCCCTCAATGGAGGAATGGATACAGAAAATGTGGTATATTGACACATTGGAATACTACTCAGCGATTAAAAACAACGAATTCATGAAATTCTTAGGCAAATGGGTGGAACTGGAAAATATCATTCTAAGTGAGGTAACCCAATCACAAAAGAACACACATGGTATGCACTCACTGATAAGTGGACATTAGCCCAGAAGCTCAGAATACCCAAGACAAATTCACAAAACTGGTGATGCCGAAGAAGAAGGAAGGAGAGGCTCCTGGTCCAGGAAAGGCTTGATGCAGCAGTGTAGGTGAATATCAGGACAGGGTAGCGGTAAAGGGTTGATTGGGGAACAGAGGGAGGGAAGAGGGCTTATGAGACTTTTGAGGAAGGGGGAACCTGGGAAGGGGAAATCATTTGGAATGTAAATAAAGTTAAAAAAAAGAAATGAAAACCTCATAGGAAATATAATATCAACCAACCAGAGCTCTCAGGGTCTAAACCACTAACCATGGCGTACACTTGGAAGGACCCATGGCTCCAGCTGTATTTGTAACAAAGGATGGCCTTGTTGGGCATCAATTGGAGAACAGGCCCTTGGTCCCATGAAGGCTCCATGCCCCAATGTAGGGGAATGTTGGACTTTATTTGGCCAGAAACTGAGGCCTAGTGGGGGAGCCTGACCCTTTGCTAGAGTTTAGAGACCTGTCTCAGTCACTTCTGTCCTAGAGTGAACCAACATGACCTGCTTAAGCCTGCCCTTGCCTAGCTACCACTGATGTCAAATAACTTTATTGGCCCTGTCAGTCACTCCATACCCTCCAGTCACCCTTCCCTGCCCTCTATGTCATTTCACCTCAGCCAAAAACCCTACCTCCTCACTCAATGCTTTATAAACAAAAGATACAATAAAATGAGTTCCTGCTTTGACAGACTAGCTGCTGCAGGAGATCCCAGCTGCAGTCTCATTATGCTGCTCAGCCCCAAGGGGATCAGACTGGACTGGGTTCTTTCCTCTCCCCTGGACCTGCTAGCAGAGAGCCTGCAGTGGAATGCAAGGACAGGAAGGCAAGAATGGGTGGGTGGGTGGGGTTATACAGGAAAGGAGATAACACTTGAAATGTAAATAAATAAAATACACCCATCCCCCAAAATAACAACAACAACAACCCAGAAATGAAAATCCAAATGTGTCCAGAATGGTAAATCTTTAAATATCCAAGGGGAAGACCACCAACTCTTGAATCAAGGAGGGGGAATTTACCAAACAATCAAAAATAAAGTGTCCAGTCATTCAGGATGAGAACTAGGATCTAGTGAAATAGGCCAGTCCCTTAGCTTTATGGACAAGACCATTAGTCAAGGACAGGCATCCTGTGTTGATCTTGTACATGGAAAGTTATCCCTTTAAAGACATTCTTGATACTGAGACAGACAATTCAATTGTTATTCAAGAACAATGGTGCTGACAGTGGTCAGTGTCTATAACCCTCCCTGTACAATGTGTTGTAGTTCAACAGGATTCTTCAAAAAGGATTAGTGTGTGTAGTTAAATTTAGCATGATTCTTCTGCGACTGTTCAGCCTTACATTTTCTCAGGAGTTTCATGTCATATATATGTAAAAAAAATTACAAAAATGAAAGAAAGTACATATCACTGTACCAAAAATCACCTTATTACCATAATATGAGAAAATATACCCCTCCCACTTATTGAGGTCACTCATCAAGGTTTATCAATACAACTTTTAAAAGTGCAGTGGGTCTCTTTTGATCCAATAAGAATTTATCAGGGAAAATTTAAACAGGCACTGCTTCCAGTACCAAAACAATTACAGGTAAAATATAAAAAGCCTTTCCTTAAGTCAGTCCTTAAAATTCCCATATTTTGTAATTCACAAAAAGTCATAGGAAAGATTTTGGCTGTTACATGAACTCAGAAGCAAAAATGTTAGTATGAAAAGATTAGGAGGCTTCTTTTTTTTTTTTTTTTTGTAAGGTACTTTAATATTGACTGTCTTTGTTATTTACTCCCCATCTTACTTATTTTTTCTTTTTTATTGATTATATTCTTCATTTAATTTCAAATGTTATACCTTTTCCCAGTTTTCCCCCAACCCATCCTCCTTCCCTCTGCCTCCAAGAGATATCCCTCTGCCCAACCCACTCCCACCTATGGCCCCTCGATGTCCCCACACTGGGACATCTATGGAGCCTTCATAGGACCAAGGACCTCTCTTCCCATCGATGCCTGACAAGTCATTCCTCCACCAAAATTGTGGCTGGAACCATGTGTACCCCTTGGTTGATGACTTAGTCCCTGGGAGTCTTGGCGGGTCTGGTTGGCCAACATCATCATTCTTCCCATGAGGCTGCAAACCTCTTCAGCTGAGAGGCTTCTAATAAGGGTTCTCTGTGCCTACTGTGATGCCTCAAGCAAACTGCATTACTCGACTTAAATGACTGCTGTGTCTCTATTCCATTACATCCTGACAAAAAAAGAACATTTCACATTCTCTGTTCCCTCATTAAACCAACAATAGTCAATGGAAAGTTTTACCCCAAAAGATGAAAAATAGCGCTGGAGAGATAGATGGTTTAGTGGTTAAGAGCAATGACTGCTCTCCCAAAGGTTCTGAGTTCAATTCCCAGCAACCACATGGTGGCTCATAAACATCTGTAATGTGAGCCAATGCCCTCTTCTGGTGTGCCTGAAGACAGCAACAGTGTATTCATATGCAAAAAAGTAAATAAATAAATAAACAAATACTAATACATAAATAAATAAATTGGATGAGAAATATCCCCAGTATGCCTCAATGCTCAAAGGATGAAAAAGTATCCCCAGTATATGTCAATATTATGCACATACAGCATTTAAATCAGTGTTGATTAAAGATCCAGAGGTATTGGTCAGTCATTATATGGATGACATTGTCTTCTCATGTTCTTCTAATCAATGCTACAATGAGGGCTAACCTTCATGGTAAACAATCTAAAAGATAAATTTTAAACAAAGTTCCAAATAAAATTCCAAAGCAATCATCTTACTGTCCGTTAGGACATATTATAATGCAACAACAAATTTGCCATTACTCAGAACTTCCCAAACAATGTACCCACAATCACTTACAAAATTTGGGCCATATCAGTTCAGTACATGCTTATAACTACTGCCTATACACACTAAAGGTTTAGATCCTCTCTTTAATTTACTTTTCAGAGCCTCTTTATTTAAAAAGGAACACTGCATTAGATATGAAAAGAATAACTTAAACATAACACACACCATAACAGATTGAGTTATTACTTTGATAACTGTTGCTGCTTCTAAAACAGTAGTTCAGAGTGTTAAGTCCTTATATTGTTTTCAGTTACTTATGCTTTCTTCTTTCTTCACATTAAGTGGAATTATATATCAACAAGGTTGTGGCAGTATGGAAATATATTCATATGCCTAAAAACTTTCTGTAGCTCCTTATCTATAAAAAAAATTACAGGCTCGATAATGGAAAGGACATATCTTAAAATGCCTTCAACATTCATTGTGTCAGTAAATAAAATGCAAGATGTTTGATTTTTCGCACAAATAATAATTGGCAGTTTGCATTAGCATGTTGTTTGGATCTATAGGTAATAATTATCCTAAAGCTTTTCCTTTCAGATTTTTGTGGAGACACCACATGGTGATTAGCTGAAATTAAATCTAAAAATCAATAGAGATTGGTTTTAGTGCATTTACTGATTGCTCTTTAAAAGGACAAAAAGATATATAAGAGTGCTAAACATTCATGATAAAATAAAATATCAGTATTTGCATATGCATACATATGTACATACATACTATACATATGTATATAATATGCACATACTATATATGTACTAACAGATAATCTATAGAACATCTCTGTGAAGGTGTCACATGGACTTTACAACATCTTTCTATGTAGTCATATCTGGTTTATGGTTAGTTTATTTTGTTCCTCAGAGAAATTTATGTGTACTCTTTTTGTGCCTCTGTGATTGAGCTAATTGCACCAAGCATATTTTACACTAGAGCATGCTGTACTTAAGTAAACCTAAAATCAAGCAGTTAGAATCAGATGCCAGAAGTTTGACCAAACACTGCCTTTTGTCTTTTGTGGCTCATCACCCTGCTGTCCCAAGAAATTTGTGAGAGTAGTGCATTTTCCTTTGTGTATAAACAGATAGATGATACAATCTCAAACAAAACACAAAAGTTATACAAAGGTTCAATGACAATATGAATTTTTTTTAAAAATTAATAAACATAAATAAAATATAAACTGAAATTCAAAACACCATTGCATGGTTATGAGAATTGAAAAACTGGAAATGTGTTAGCAGATAATGGTCAATATTGTGACAATAATTAAAAAAAAAGTTTGATAGTCTTTTGTCCACTTTTTAAAATCTAAATTTGATGTTCAAGTAGAGAATAATTTTAGAAAATTATATATATCCTGTGGAAATTTTTGATAATTGTTGACATTTCAATAACTTTTCAAATAATTTTAAAGAATTTTTAATAATGACCCATCAGGGTCCCGGGAGCTCAGTCCAATGGTTGGCTGTGAGCTTCCCCCTCTGTCTTTGTCAGGCTCTGACAGAGCCTCTCAGGAGACACCCATAGCAGGCTTCCATCAGCAAGTACTTCCTGGCATCCACAATAGTGTCCGTGTTTGCTGACTGTACATGGGATGGATTCCCAAGTGGGGCAGTTTGTGTATGGCTTTTCCTTCAGTCTCTGCTCCACACTTTGTCTCCATATTTCCTCCTGTGAGTATTTTGTTCACAAACAAAAACTTATAAAAAGCACTGAGGCATGCACATTTTTGTCTTCCCTCTTCTTGGGCTTTATATGGTCTGTGAATTGAACCTTCAATATTCCGAACTTTTGGCCTAATATCCATTTATCAGTGAGTACAAACCGTGTTTTATCTTTTGTGACTGAGTTACCTCACTCAGGATGATATTTTCAAGTTCCATCCATTTGCTTGCAAATTTCATGAAATCCTTGTTTTTACTAGCTGGGTAGTATTGCATTGTGTAAATATACCACATTTTCCTTACCCATTCCTCTATTGAGTGACATCTGGGTAGTTTCCAGCTTCTGGGTATTATAAATATGGCTGTGATAAGCATAGTGGAGCACGTATCCAAATGGTAATCAACAGACTAGGAAAAGAACTTTACCAATCCTACATCTGATAAAAAGGTAATATGCAATATATATTAAGAACTCATGAAGTTAGACTCCAGAAAACCAAATAACCCTATTAAAAATGGGGAATAGAGCTAAACTCAACTGAGGAAAATGGAAGGCCTGAGAAGCACCTAAAGAAATGTTCAACATCCTTAGTCATCAAGGAAATGCAAATCAAAACAACCCTGAGATTCCACCTCACAGCAGTCAGAATGACTAAGATCAAAAAACTCAGGGGACAGCAGTTGCTGGCAAACATGTGGAGAAAGAGGAACACTCCTTCACTGCTGGTGTGATTGCATTGTATAACCGCTCTGGAAGTCAGTTTGGTGGTGCCTCAGAAAATTGGACATAGTACTACCAGAGGACCCAGCTATGCTATTCTTGGCAATATAACAGATGATGCTCCAATATGTTATTTGTTAATTTTCAATTAGGTATGTGGTTAGTAAGCTCCATTCTCAATTGGCCAGAATTCTGTATCACATAAATTATCTGTTGTACTCTTTAACAAACACAGTCAGCATTCAAACTTTAGGATATGCAAGGTCAACATTCTCACTTTTTA
Organism: Tokudaia tokunoshimensis; assembly: GCA_036184795.1. Lineage (NCBI taxonomy): Eukaryota > Metazoa > Chordata > Mammalia > Rodentia > Muridae > Tokudaia > Tokudaia tokunoshimensis. The sequence goes on from BTHU01000009.1 coordinate 64,649,059, forward strand.
ACCAGTGTTCTATTTAAACTATCCAATAAGTACAAAAAAGAAATATGATTAAACCATAATGCAGCATGAAAATTCAGTAATACAGATCTTGCAGAGTAGAGGAATTTTATTCTAACAATATGGTTGCTCTGTCAAGTGTCACATATAAAGTTATGATGCAGACATAACCTTGATATATATCTTTGATTCCATACTATGTCAACTAATTGTGGGTCAGGCAAAGTGATGAATGATAGATTTAACAGAATTCAGAGATTGGATATGACCAACTGTCATGAGAGGAGACAGGAAAGAGAGGCTACTTAAAGAGTAGAAGGGGGAGAGAGAAGACTTCTGTTCAGTTCAGAACAGAAGAGTTCAGTTCAATTCTGTTAATTCAGTCTGATGCAGTTGAGTTGACCTAAATTCAGAGCAAAGGAGTTGAGTTCATGAGCTCAGTTTGGTGTAGTTCAAAGGCATAACTTCCACATGGAGCAATTCAGTCAGAAGCTGAGAAAAGTCAAGTTGAATCAAGCAAATTGGAATTAGAGTTTGAGCTACAACAGCTGAATTGAAATAGCCAACCATGATTAAGAAAGAGCTAGTATGTGTGAGTTAATTCTGCAGTAAAGCTCAGAGTCTGAAACACTCTCTGCCTAAGTTAGTAGACATAGGTTGAAAGCTGAGACTTTAAGGTCTGTGCTTGCAGAAGATTAGATTGTACAATGGTAGAAGCTTGCAGTCTTTAGGACTACGAATATTTAAAACAGAAGTAGAAACTCTCTAAGTTCATCCCAAGTCTGGATACTAATTCACATAGCTTGGATATTGCTCTAAACTCATCACTTCATCTGTGGAAATAAAGATGACTTTTGTGGGTGCAATACATTATGGCATAAGGGCTAACATAATTCTTTAAGTCAACATAATCAGACGGATTTTGTTTATGAACTAATTATGAAATGTTACTACAAAGATCTCATGAAATTTTTATACAGTTATACACAATGTTAAGGAGGCTGACTAAATGCTATATAAAGAAATTAGTATTTGATATCAAATTACATGTTTTTATAGTAGTGGTAAAATAGTGATAATAAGTGATAATTTGCATGCTGAAAAATTTATATAATGCACATATTTAGAGATATTCATATCAATGTCTACTTAAAGCAGGTGGAAAAGCATATCTCAAAAGAAAAGCTGTGCTGTTCCCTTCATGAAAGGATAACTGCATCATCATCACTTGCAGAAAATTGAAGAAATGAAAAATTTGCTACATAATTTTCTACCTTCTATACTCTTCTTCCAAATTCTCCCATGTATTTTTTATTAAAGCTTGCACTCAAAATCATAAATGAAGGTACATGTTTATATGTATATGTGAATTTTTAAGTATGTAGGTGCATATATATATACCCACATATATATTCCTAAATATATAAGTATAACATTTCAGTTCATATATTGTTATTTTATGTATATTATTTAAGAAAAGTCATTTGGCAACCAACTGAGGGGCTTATCTCTAGGAAAGGTTTTTATCTGCAATCACTACAACTTAGTTGCTTATAGTTCTCATTGCACCAGACAGAGATGATTACAGAAAACAATTTTGTCAAATTTCAGAGAATATTGAATCTGTGATCCAATTACCATCTGATAAATCTAAAACATGTCTCTTGTACATTTTATTTAATATCTCAATCCAAAACCTGTGTGTTTATGATATTCACTCTGTGACTATTATAGTAAAGATGCCAAGAACAATTCTAAGAGCCACAAGAACAGGACATTCTGCTCCTTTGATCTGAGATTTCATTTCATAGAAATGTGAGGGGAGCTATATCTATGAAGTGTCAAAAACATGATTGCCTAAACAAGAACTTTGCAAATTGACATTAACAAGCATGCTAATGTGGAAGGGGAAAATCCTAGAAATAAAAGTATAGGTATTACCAATATAAGTTTAGGCAGATTCTTGAACATAAATCCCACGTCATGAGGTGATGTTCTTCTTCCTTTCCACATTAAAATTTATTATTAAAGTAGTTTAATAATTTAACCTAAAATTCTATAAACAAAATATTTAGGAAATGTTGATGCATTTTCATTGCAATTTATGTAATAGATTTCTGTTTATTTCCACATTCATATGTAAAAATATAGCTCATACACTCAAGGGCTGAACTAGTTACCTGAGAGCAAAAACAGTGTTAATAATATGAATAAAAATAACACTGATTAATTATTTTAAATGTACTCCACTAAAGACTAACTTATTCCCTAAAGTTTCAATTATATGACTTGTTGTTTTGCATGGCACTAATGAACAGTATTTCCAAAAGTGAAATTGATAGGCATTCAAGAAATATTTTTAAAGCCCCAAATTTCAGTTGGGAAAATATATAAAAATTAAAAATGAATGGTAAACAATAATCAAGTCGAGTAAGAATACATTTACTGAATTCAAAAGATGTAATCTAGAGCAACCAGAATAAATAAGGCAAAAACAAATAAGAACTATAGGTTTTCCATTATAAACATAGAAATATTTCTTTAGTTTTAATGAGCTCACTATTATCACTAATCAACAAAACATAGTGGGTTTACTGAAAGAAGACTCCTATTATACTTACCCCTACTTTGTCATATAAAAAATACGATAAAATCAACCATGAAACTTCTTCCCTTTGCATATTTGTAGAATATAGAGTAAGTGATCATGAGCCACTGTCAGTGACCCTGCCTCTCTGCAGTATAAATGATTGGGATGACCTAGTTGGTCTCATTTTCATCTTCCAAGAATTCTGTCAACATCTAATCGCATCTTTTTTTGAGCTGTTCATCTTATGGATGAAATGTTGTCTTGACTCCCTCTGCAGTCACTAATTAGGATTCTTTAAAATGCTCTTCCATATCTTAAATTAGCTTTGCATCATGCAAGTTGTTCTCTCATTTGAATCACTAAAATGACTTTTCTGACAACTCTGTTTATTTTCTCTTCTATCTCCAGAGTTTACTGTTCATAAAACAACTGAAGTGAGCAATGATGGGATGAAATATAGATGACAAATATTTCTAGGAAAAGCATGGAAACATTTTCAATATTATACCTAAAATAAATTGAGATATTGAATATTACAGTTGTGTCCTGTCCAGAGTACATTTATTTTTCCTACATATCTGTCCTTTCTGTGGATCTTACATTTTTTTCCATCCTCTCTTCCTTTGCAGTTACACAAGGTTAGAAGTGGGTATTACTGTTAGCCCATTTATATAAAGGATATTTGGGGAATGTAAATAACTATAGTTGTTTGAAAGTATTATGAATCTGCCAAAGATTTTATTTTAATGAAACAATATTGAAATTCTTAATGTTGGCCTCCAGAAACTTCTACGAGGACACATTCTTCAGGTATATATTTTTGCATTCATTCTTACTAATTTTAGATCTACCGTGATGTTTCTAACTTCCTCCTTGATATATCTACACAATACATTGTTTAGTAGTCGAAATTCTCCAGAAAAATTAGAAGAGGAACTAGTAGGCGGGAGAATATACAGAATCAGTAAGTTAGTTGTCAAGCTGAAGATCCATGGAGATAAAAATTGTATTTCTATTGTGATTATGTTACCTCACACACGATTATATTTCTAATTCCATTCATTTGCCTAAGAATTTCATAAGTTCATTGTTTTTAATAACTGAGTGGTACTCCATTGTGTAAATATACCACATTTTCTGTATCTATTCCTCTGTTCAAGGACATCTGGGTTCATTCTAGCCTCTGGCTATTATAAATAGGTCTGTTATGAGCATAGTGAAGCATGCGTCCATATTACATGTTGGAGCATCTTCTGGGTATATGCCCAGGAGTGGTATAGCTGGGTCCTCAGGTAGTACTATGTCCAATTTTCTGAGCAACCACCAAACTGATTTCCAGAGTGGTTTTACTAGCTTGCAATCCCACCAGCAATGGAGTAGTGTTCCTCTTTCTCCGCATCCTCTCCAACATCTGCTCTCCCCCTAGTTTTTGATCTTAGCCATTCTGATTGGTGTGAGTTGGAATCTCAGGGTTGTTTTGATTTGCATTTTCCTGATTTTAAGGATGTTGAATATTTCTTTATGTGTTTCTCAGCCATCCAGTATTTCTCAGTTAAGAATTCTTCATTTAGCTCTGTACTCCATTTTTAATAGGTTCATTTATTTATCTGGAATTTATCTTCTTGAGTTCTTTGTATATATTGGTTATTAGCCCTGTATTGGATGTAGGATTGGTAAAGATCTTTTCCCAATCTGTTAGTTGCCATTTTGTCTTACTGACAGTGTCCTTTGCTGATAAGTGTATATTATCCCAAAAGCTCAGAATACCCAAGATACAATTCACAGTCCACATGAAGCTCAAGGAGAATGAAGAGCAAAGTGTGAATACATTGGCCCTTCTTAGCAGGGGGATCAAACTACCCATGGCTCACAGCCAACCAATGGACTGAGCATAGGGTCCCTAATGGAGGAGCTAGTGAAAGGACCCAAGGAGCTGAAGAGGATTGCAGTCACATAGGAAAAACAATAATATGTACCAACCAGTACCGCCAGAGCTCCCAGGGACTAAACCGCCAAACAGAGTACACAGAGAGGGACCCATGACTCCAGCTACATATGTAGCAGAGGATGGCCTTTTCAGATATCAGTGAGAGGAGAGGCCATTGATCCTGTGAAGGCTTGATGCCCCAGTGTAGGGGAATTCCAGGTCAGAAAAGTGGAAAAGGGGGGTTGGTAAGCAGGGAGATGGGATAGGGCATTTTTGGAGGGGAAACAAGGAAAGGGGATAACATTTGAAATGTAAATAAAGCAAATATCTAAAAAATAAAGTACAAAAAATTGTATTTCTAGTCTTAATGTTGACAGACTTGAGACCCATAGAGAGATAACATATTAGTTTAACTTCCATGGCCTAAAATAAGCCAAACCCGAGTCTGACATGACTCAGTAAGAAGTAAGAATTCTCTGATCTCCTCCTTCTTCCCTCCTTTCCTTGAACCCTTTGTTTCAACTAGTGAACATGTTATGGCATCAAACAGAATTACTTTGGAAAAAATACTTTAATTCATTAACACCTTCAAAGACTCCTTTAAGTATAATTAATATGTGTTTATATGATTACAAGCTACTATAATCAGAGTACAAGTGAGCCCAGTAGACAGTGTCAAATTTTATGGTGCTAGACATACAAGCAGTTGTGGCCATGCAGCATAGGTTCTGAAACTGAACATTCCCTCTTCTCCTTAACTAACACTATCTCTTAGCTCCGTAGACAAACTTTCTAAACATTAATTTCATACTAAAAATTACTCTCTTTGAAATAACCATAATTATACTTAACCAAATATCTGGACATTCTGCAGTAAACAGAATTGATGAATGAAATCAACCATCTCAAAATTTTTGTTTGGGCTTTCCAAAAATGCTGTGTATCTTTAACTTCAAAATGTGTGTTAATTTGTGTTCCCACATGCAGCATTATCCTTCTGGACATATTTGTATATCCTGGACATTCATATTTTAAAACAATAAATAAAAATATGATTCCATATTCTGCCACTAGGTTCTGAAGTGGGCTTTTAAGTCTAAATGGGGACATACATCAAAACTCCAATAGTATAGTGTTGGTTTTAGAAGATGAGAAAGATTAAATTATGATTATAAAAATCTGGAAAAGTGCCATGGCAACATTCTTGTAAAGCCAACACTGTAGCACATTAATATTGGTTCTATCAACCTCAAGAATATGAGAAATATATTTACTCTATAGTTCTCTGCTATGGAGGTCCTGAAAAAATGATACAAAGAAATAAAATATGAGTGTGTGTGTGTGTGTGTGTGTGTTACTAAAATTTCATTACTGTAATGTAAACATTTCAATGATCCTTCATTTTATTTAAATTTTTTTATGGGTATTTGATGTAAGACTCTCAATAAAGTAGATGAATGAATGAATTGAAGAGATAATAGGGATATTTAACTGTACAATACACTTGCCGTCATCATAGTGCCATTATTCTTCCCTTTGATGTCTTATATTCTTTTCTAGCTGACATACCACAAGATGGTTTCAAGACCTGTTTCTCATCTTTAGGAAGCTTGATTCCATTGTTTGATTGAATAATCTTCCACTTCCTATTCTCTTATTTTATGCAATTCTTCTGAAACTAATACTAAACCCGTCAAATTAATAACTCATATCCCCCAATATCCCATCATATTAAATACTTCTGTGTCTTTTCACACACAATTGGAAGAATTCCATGATACTTTTTTCTTCTAGCATTTAGATTATTTTACTTACTCAGTCATATTTTTAGCATGTGTATGCTATTTCATAGATTTTTTTAAATTTCTCCTCTATATGGCAACTTATTTCAATTTCATATATCCACTAACTTTCTGACTCTTTCTAAGCAAGTAATTAGGCTTGCTTTAAATTCTTTTTTTACTTCTCGATTTAGACCTACATCATTCTGAATGTTCCATTTAGATATTTTTATCTTAATTTGTAAGATGATTTCCCTTAAACAGCTAGCAGTTCCTGTTTGTCCATTCATATTTATGAGTGGAAACTTAAATTAAGAAACATAAGAACTTTGTGGAATTCCTCATGAGGTTGATGCATCCAACAAAGTTTACTGTGATTAAGAGAGACCACAGATTTTTGACTCACCTTTCTTCCAGCAATACTCAACTTTGTCTTCAAATTACTCAAACGCCTCAAGTTTTCCAGTCTGATGATGATTAGTAACAAAACTATTTGGAAATATTTATTTGACTAATATTTACAATTGTGTTTGCACAACTGCTGCTTGTATTTTTAACTTATTGTTCTATGATCTTAGATATCTAATTATGTAAAAGAATCTGATCCCCTTTTATTAAATAATAAATTTAAAATACTTGTAAAAGGAAATCTTGAGGAAGATGATACACGGTAACGCTCTCTTTGATTTGCTTTTTCTAATAGAGAAAATTTGGCAGACTCACAAAATTGATATTCTTAATGTACAAATTAGATGATATAGGTGATACAAATGAACACCACTGATGTTGAATGCTTAATTGCTCTCTCTTGTTTTGTTTACTGTATTAGTTCATTAGAGATAACATCTTGATATTTTGAGATTGGCAAAATGCATAAATCTTGAGTATTTAAAGCTAGGGTCTTTAGCCTGCCTTAAAATGAATATGTCTTTTGTCAACCTTAGTGTTCTCATGTAAAAAGTAAAATAATATTATCTACCAGAAAGGAATATGTGATATTCAAATGTTGATAGAAAGTGTTCTTTGTGAATATAATAATCAATTCATTCATTTATATCTCAAAATTATGGTAGTCTCATACATGTAAGATAATATGGTTACATTGCACTTTACAGTATAAATAGGAAAAATAATACACTCCTAATTCAATGCTAGAAAAAGATTAAATGCAAAATAATACTTATTAAAAGAAATAGAATGCAGGAAGATAACTGTTACATTTAAATTACTTAGAGACTAAAAAAATCACCAGTAGATGAAGAAAGAATTGCAATTCCACGTTAAATTGATGAAGATGCCAATATAGCATTTGTTCTAAACAATTAAACCTTTAAAATAAAATAGGGGCATAATCCATTTTTAAACAAAGGGAAAAGTTGAATTATCATTATGCAGAACATTCACTTGTTTATTTCTCATGCTGGCATTATTTAAACATAAGAAATCATTTAAAGGATTGATATCATAAGAACGGTAAATAAATAGTCCAAAATATTGTTAAAATTTGAAAAACAATCTTGTCTGAATTGAAGTAAAATGGTTGGAATCAGATGCTGAATAAAATAAAACTTACAGTGTTAAAAACTGTTGATCAAATATCTTGAGTAAAAAAGTAAAAGAGAGGGCAGGAATTGGGAATCATGTGATGTTTGTGTGATCATTAGGCCAACTTTCCCTGAGGCAGCTCCTTATGACTTGATTTTTATAACTCTAAACCAAAATAGTGGGGCATTATTTTCAGACATGTGACAGATGAACAATGGCAGCACTGGATAAGCCATCTCCATTAGTTCTATTCATTTGTACTTTTTTTTAACAAGCCACAGATTATTAGGTGCTATTTGAAAATAAGTACTGACTGTTTGTAACTATTTCCCTTTCTAATACCAATATCAGGGTAAACGTGTGTGTGTGTGTGTGTGTGTGTGTTTGTGTGTGTGTGTGTGTGTATGTGTATGTGTGTGTTTGTGCATGTGTGTTTGTGTTTGTGTGTGTGCATGCGTATATGTGTGTGTGAGTGATGTGAATATAATCCCATGAATATTAAAGTATGTGGTTATTTATTAATTTTTTTATCCAAGAAAATTCTATAATTATTATATAAGAAAATTGTATTAAACACAAAATTTTAGCATTACATGTAAAATTGAGGACATAACAATGTAATAGAACAAACGAACTTAGTGTTAGAATGTCATAATATAGACATAAAGAATTGTTTTAACAGAAATAAACACTGCATAAAAATGTAATCTAAGCCCAATGTGATGGCACACCCTAGACATACCAATACTTGGGAGACAGAAGTAGAAATACTACTGTTAAGTATAAAGCCATGCTGGTCTACTTTCAGCCAGCCTTTTCTATTATCATTTCACGCAGTGCTATGGAGTGAAATCCCTTTTTGAAAACCCAATCAGCTAAACAACTAAATAACAAACCAAAGAAACAGCAAATAAAAGGGAATGTCTCTATAAAACTTATCGTTGATATCAAATTAAATAATTTTCATTGCAAAGTAGACTAGACATTGAAAAATAAACAATTAGAAAAAGTTAAGAAGTGCTTTGCTGACAGGAACCTGATACAGCTATCTCCTGAAAGGCTCTGCCAGAGCCTGACAAATACAGAGGCAGATGCTCACAGCCAACCATTGGGCTGAGAACTGGTTCCCCAATGGAGGAGTTAGAGAAAAGACTGAAGGAGTTGAAAGGGTTTACAGCCCCATAGGAGAAACAACAATATCAACCAACCAGATTCCCCCAGAGCTCCCAGGGACTTAACTACCAACCAAAGAGTACACATGGAGCGCATGGCTCCAGCTGCGTATGCAGCACATGATGATCTTGTTGAGCATCAATGGGAGGAGAGACCCTTGGTCCAGTGAAGGCTGAATGCCCCAGTGTAGGGAGATGCCAGGACAGGGAGGCAGAAGTGGGTGGGTGGGTGTGGGAGCATCCTCATAGAAGCAGGGGGATAAGGAATGAGATAGGGAATTTCTGGAGGGGAAACCTGGAATCAGGATAACATTTGAAATGTAAATCAATAAAATATACAATTTAAAAAAGAGAGAAAAATTATCTACAGAAATAAAAGGGAAAATTAACATCAGTAATTTAACAATTGCTGTCAATGATAATATTTTAGAAATGAAATATTTTAATTTTCTGATTAAAAAGAGTGTAAAAGGTATAAATAAATAGAGTACTTATTGCAGCCTGGTTAGTGAAAAACTTTACTACCATGTTACTGAGGTTAGAGCAATGAACAGGAAATTATTGTATTATTAAGCTTGTGTGTTTTACCCAGATCTTCACAGTACTGAGTGTGGGCATAGATAGGTGAATGCTAACTTTTATATCATCCTGGTAGCTGTGAAAATAAAATGGAGACTTATAAGTAATATACTTAAATATATTAGGAAAAATGTGGAGTTTTTTAATTGCCAGGAAAGAACGTATCTTTAATTTGTTCAGTGCTCTGCTGCTAAAATCAAGAAGACATTCTTCAGGAAGAGGAGGAATGCGCCTGTGTGTGAAATGAATTAGTGAGTGGGTGAGAGAATTGTAATACGTTCAGTCAACTCTGAAAGTCATAAGCAGCTTTCAAGGCAGTTATGCTCACCAATCTACCTTCATTGCCACACTGAGAAATATATTTGTAAAGAGTTTAGGAAGGTTAAAATAATCAAATATGTTGAAATAGATATGCATTGCATGCCTCACCATAATATATTAATCAATTGAATATAGTTGTGCAAATCCATAGATTCCTGAAATGCTCCCTTACTTCCATAAATGTCTAACAATTATTTTTTTGAAAAGAAAATGCTTATTTTAAATCTAAATTTAAATGATTCTGCTTTCCCCATAAGGTAGGTGTCTCATTTGTGCATATCATTGGGTAATAATACCAGGTTCCTATGCTGTAGTTTAACTCGAAGATAAGAGTAATCAATAAAATGTGTGTCATATGCAACATGACTGCTCTGGCAAAGGATCACATCCAAAGATCCAGCCAGAAGGTAGACATGCCCTGTATTACAGTATGATCTAGACAGCATACAGACATACCCTTAGCAATCACATTTAATTCCAAACCATGAAGGCAAAGTTAATTTATGGAAAGATGCAGCAGTGTTGAAAAAATGACCATCTTGCCAAAAGTAATATACAGATTCAATGCAATCCCCATCAAAATCCCAACTCAATTCTTCATAGAGTTAGAAAGAGCAATTCAAAAATTCATCTAGAATAACAGAAAACCCAGGATAGCTAAAACTATTCTCAAGAGTAAAAGAACCTCTTGGGGAATCAGTATCCCGGACCTCAAGCTGTGATACAGAGCAATAGTGTTAAAAACCGCATGGTATTGGTACAGTGACAGGCATGTAGATCAATGGAACAGAATTGAAGACCCAGAAATGAATCCACACTCCTATGGTCACTTGATCTTTGAGAAAGGAGCTAAAACCATCCAGTGGAAAAAAGATAGCCTTTTCAACAAATGGTGCTGGCTCAACTGGAGGTCAACATGTAGAAGAATGCAAATTGATCCATTCTTATCTCCTTGCACTAAGCTCAATTCCAAGTGGATAAAGGACCTCCACATAAAACCAGACACACTGAAACTAATAGAAAGGAAACTAGGGAAGAACCTTGAACATATGGGCACAGGGGAGAATTTCCTGAATAGAACTCCAATAGCTTATGCTCTAAGATCAAGAATTGACAAATGGGACCTCATTAAATTGCAAAGTTTTTGCAAGGCAAAAGACACTGTCAAAAAGACAAAGCGTCAAACAACTAACTGGGAAATGATGTTTACCAACCCTACATCCGACAGAGGGCTAATAACCAATATATACAAAGAACTCAAGAAGTTAAACTCCAGAGAGGCAAGTAACCCTATTAAAAAATGGGGTACAGAGCTAAACACAGAGTTCTCACCTGAAGAATATCTAATGGCTGAGAAGCACCTAAAGAGATGTTCATCATCCTTAGTCATTAGGGAAATGCAAATCAAAACAACCCTGAGATTCCATCTCACACCAGTCAGGATGGCTAAGATCAAAAACACAGGAGACAGCAGTTGTTGGTGAGGATGTGGAGATAAAGGAACACTCCTCCACTGCTGGTGGGATTGCAAGCTGATACAACCACTCTGGAAAGCAGTCTGGTGGTTCCTCAGAAAACTGGGCATGACACTCCCGGAGGATCCGGCTATACCACTCCTGGGCATATACCCAGAACCTTTACCTGCATGCAATAAGGACACATGCTCCACTATGTTCATAGCAGCCTTATTTATAATAGCCAGAAGCTGGAAAGAACCCAGATGTCCCTCAATGGAGGAATGAATTCAGAAGATGTGGTATATTTACACAATGGAATACTACTCTGCAATTAAAAACAATGAATTCACAAAATTACTAGGCAAATGGTCAGAGCTTGAAAAATCATCCTTAGTGAGGTAACCCAATCACAAAAGAACACACATTGTATGCAGTCACTGATAAGGGGATATTAACCCTGAATCTTGAAATACCCTAGACAGAATTCGCATATCAACAGATTTCCAAGAAGATGGAAGGAGAGACCCCTGGTCCTGGAAGGACTGGATGTAGGGGAATGCCAGGACAGAGAAATGAGAGGGAGTTGAATGGGAAAAAGAGGGAGGGAAGGGGGCTTACGGGTCTTTCGGGGAGGGAGGAAGCGGGAAAGGGGAAATGATTTTGAATGTAAATAAAAAAAAACTTAGAAAAACAAAATAAAAAAAAGGAAAAAATAAATATAGTGGTACACCTTTTAAAAAAAAAAAAAGAAAGTGACATCTAATTGAGGGGCAAATAAGAAATAAGAGAAGAGTTTGAAAGAATGAGTCAGACATAGAATAAACCCAGGCCTAATGCTGAGAGGGAAGAGAGACTGCATAAGAGTTCCAGCCTAGAGCAGAGTCAGTTAGAAGCGGAGGGATAGTTCAGTGAGTACAGTTCAATTGAGTTCAGGCAATGCAGTTCAGTTCCGTTGATTTCAGTTCAGTGCAGTACCATGCAGGTCAGTTGAGTGCAATTCAGTCAGTAGAGTGGAGTTGGATTTGTGCAGTTCAGTTCAAGTCAGTGAATAAGTAGCCAGAAGATTAGACCAAATTAACAAAGTTAGTTTGAGGGCTAGCAGAGCAATTCAATGAGAAACTGAGAGAATCCAGATTGAATCAGTCAGTTAGAGAGGACTTTGAGCCAGACCAGCTGAGTTGAACCACCCAGTCTGAGTTCAGAAAGGACAAAATGTTGTCTCAGCTGTATGGCTTTGAGACATTTATACCTTTTCTTATTATATTTTGTTTTATTGTGCTTTGCTATCTTCTCTTGGAGGCCTGATCTTTTCTGGAGAGGAAAAGGAGAGAGAGTGGTTTGGAGGAGGAAGTAGGAAGAAGGTGAGAGGAGTGGAGCAAAAAAGAATCTGGTTGTACTATTATTGAATGAGAGAAGAGTCTACTTTCAATAAAAAATGAAATAAACTTAGAAAAGAATATTATTTTAAATACCAAAGGCAAAAGTAAAATCAATGAAAAGTAGAAATTAAAATATTACTAATTCCGTGTCAGAACCTTTTAAAATGATTTATGATAAAAATGTAAATAAAATAAAAACAAATTCTACCTGAATGTTGCCTTTGTGTGAGTTTAGAAGCCTATTTTTACTCTGCTATTACGTGGAGCAATGTCTGAAATGAGAGTCATTGAGATGGCAAGGAAAGTGCTGGATATTTTAAGAATGACTATTTTTAAGCCAAATTAAAAATGTTTGTATTTTCCACATAACAAAGTTGTCTCAGTCAAATAGATGACTGGGCAATAACACCAAGTTCCTATGCTACTGTTTAACTCAGAAAAGGATAAGTAATGAAATGAGCAGCAGCAAATGTTGGCTCACTAAATTTTATATTGATATGCAATTATTAGATATTTCTATAAATAATAGAGCCTTTCAGGAATCTGTTTAATATTCATATTCAATGTTTTAATAGCATTATCAATCATTTCATGTATATGTGGATTACAATTCAGAACTTTCATTCTAATCTCAGTGACTCCCATTACAGCCATGGTCCCATGGAAAAGCAAAATAAATTGTGGCTTCTAAACTCACACAAAAGCAACTTTAAGGTAGAATTTATTTTTTACTTTTAATTACCTTTTAAAATTTCCTGTCCCAGAATAAGGAACACTTTAATTTCTATCATCATTCTTGTTTATAAGCAATATAGACATGAAGTGTGAACTTTATAAGTGTGCATTGCTTAAATTCATCAGTCATTATTATTCCAATAAAACTGCTTTGGTGTTTTGGTTTTTTTTAGTTTTATGCTTGTGTAACCTGAACTAGAAATACCAGTAATATCATACATCATATTAAATTTCCAGCTTAATGGAGCAAAAATGAATGAGCTGAAACTAAAATTTGACTATAATCTTAATGCTGTAGTATCAAACAATTAGATATTCATCAGGAAGTCAGAAATCCATGAGAGAATTATGGGAATGTTAATTTTTCATTTTCTATATGCTAAATTTCACAGATGCATTGGCCTGAAGAAGATTTAAACATTTACTCTTTTAGTGAGATGAGAATCTCCCTTCCCTGTTCAATATCACCCCAACAAGATGAGTTGTTGCAGATATATTGCTATAAGAAACTTCTTTAGTTTTCCAAGCTCATTTTGTCGTTGATAGAATCTTAGTATTGCACCTAGGTGTAAACTTTTCAGATCCAACACAGATGTAATTTCCAAGTTGTTGTCCTCTTACTTTCTTCACGTACTATGACAGCAGTTCTTCAAGAGGAGCAGGTATGGATCTCTCTACAATGATCTAGAGAGTCTCAATCAAGGTAAAGAAATTAAGGAATAGTGGAACATGGCCTTGATCACACCCTATAGGTTATGATGTACTCACAGATTGCCCTTTACATTCAAGGGAAAGAAACCATTGGAGCTTCCAGATACAAGGAAGATATTTAGGAGTCTATTTAAGGTAGAACACATTGACCAAAGATTTTAGGACAGTTACAACTTTCATCATTTTTTTGCAAAGCTTGTTTAGTGAAAGTGTGGAAGAAAAGGATACAAAATAAAGCTAACCAGGCCTCTGAAGCACAGGGACAGATGGAGATGGTGAAACTCACAGGATATGAAGGGGAAAAAAAGCACAACGCATTTATTCATCCCCTGTAGTAAAATTAACTGCTGGATAACATACTACACTTTAACCAATGACAATAGAACATTTTGTTTCAAGAATAACTCCTCTAACTATACACATTTCCAAGTTCAAAAAATAGCAGTCACTTGTTTCTGTGCCTCATTAGAAAATTATGACTCAGACCATTGTGACTCATTAGCTTTCATTCTAAAAGAAGATGAGAGAAGTTTTACTTATACAAGTTTTCTTAAGACTAGTTTCGTTTGTATTTAAACTATTATTCTTGTAGCCTATAACTTAAATACTTAATGATAAGGATCAATGTTTTGTATTAACTACAACGTTAATAAGCTGATACAGTGTATACATATAGTCATGTAAAGCAAGGAATATATATATATATATATAGTAAATGGTAAGCTATGTATTGGAAATAGTACTATATATATATAGTACTATTTCCAATACATAGCTTACCATGTGCCTATAGCTGTTTTTTATGATTTCCCATTAAAAATGATCTTTGACCTATAAGAAATATGCCCTTCACATATTTCCTAGATATAGGGGTGACATCAATTAGCGTCTGGGTCTCCAAAACATTTAAGCAATTAGAAGTCAGACTTTTACCAAATTGTTAACTTTTCATTAATATTTTCGAATATAAGCTTTAAAAAGAAGATCTAGAGAATTTCCTGAATTACAGAGATTCTCTGCAATTCTATTGCAAAATAAACTGAGTGCCTCTGGAAAGCAAGAATAATCTATTTTAATGAACTGTTTTCTTTGTTAGTTAGATGAAAGAAATCATCATAACAATAGAAGGTGGGATCATTAACTATTAATAAAATACTACTCTTACTTTTTAATCAATATTTTTATTCTTGGAGGAATTTTTATTTCATTGTAAAATAATATCAGAATCAAACTTATTAAATGCAAAGTCAGTCTTAGAGGTAGTAAGACTACTTACTCCAACCTCCTTGCTTACAAAACTTGACTCTGTCTTATGTCTGTTTGATTCCCAAAATATAGTGGTATATTTTCTACTATTTTCCCATGCATCATCTTCCTCACATATGAACATGCTTTGTCACATAATTCAGAGCTTTAAGGAGATTAATTTTCTGTACTTTATTACATTGAAATAGTTATATACATAATATATGTATACATATTTTACATAATTACATATATTTATACATAAACTTGTATATTATATATAATATATTTATATAATATAAACATAAAATCATACATAATTATATATATATATATATATATATATATATATATGAGTCAGATTTAAACTTGCAATATGTTAAAACTGTTGCATCATTAACAGTTCTGGGCATTATTCTTCCAATAAATTTTCATACGAAAATATACAGTACAAATACATTTTTAAGTTTCAGACTCATTTAACATATTTCAAGTTTACTAAAATATTTAATTCCTCTTTAAAGTCCAATTAGAAAGCTAGAACTCCTAGAGGCAATCTTTATAAATGTTTGGGCAGTATCATATGGCTTAGACATTTTCTAAAATAGCTCTTCAGTCTTCTTCTGAATGCATTATACTAATTTTTTTTTTGCTCTGTTGATACAGGATTGACAATACACTTGTTGTATAGCACTACAATAGGTAAAATCTGATGACATAGATGCAGCAATGGATTCCCTTTGCATGTTTGGCCCTGCATGTCCATCACTGCAGGCAATTAATTTAGGGACATATTTAGTACATTCAGTTTTTGATCTTTTTGTAGAAACTGCTAGACCAAGATTTTAATTAATGCCAGTCAAATGGTGATTTTTGAGCTTTGAATGTGTTATGAACTAAAATGCATTAAAATACAAATTTAACCCTCATGAGTTTCATAAAAATCATGTGAACAGCAACTTGATTTGACTGTTCAATTACCCTGAGCTTTACAGGTAATACTTAGAAATTTTCCAAACTATTACATTTTTGACAAATAAATCTATTCATATTTTCAAGGTTTTGTTTTTTGTTTTTATATTTTGATTTTTTAGTGAAATTTATGATGTGCTTTTTTTTATGACATTTTATATCTCATATCTTGTCATCAAAACTGCAAGGGAGCTCATGCTTGAATGGCCTCACTGTGTCAATGTAAAGTGTGTCAAAGAGGACATTGCAGAATATGAGAATATGTAGTAAGGGGGACTACAATTGGTACAGGGACACTTTCCTCATTCCCAGGACCACTGTAATATCTTCTCCTACAGTATTAGAAATTATAATCAGGGCTGGCAAGATGACTCAGGCATTGAAGTCTAGACTCACAAGCAAAATCACCCAAAATTACAACCAGACACTTTCCTTACAGAGAAGGAAGGCTAGGAGAGATGACAATATTAAAGAACCCCCCAAAATCAATAAGTTATAGTTTCTGTTTTTCTTTTTTTTTTTTTGTGGTTTCTTTTTTTTTTTTTAATTTAATTTAATTTTATTTTTTTAATTTACATTCCAAATCACTTCCCCTTTCCCGTTTCCTCCCTCCCCGAAAGTCCCATAAGGAGCTATGATGTGCTTTTAAAATAATTTTCTCTATTAAAAATTTATTGGTCTTTTTCTCTAGAAACTGGATTGTTTCAACATAACAATATATCCTGATTAGAGTGTCCCATTGCTCTATTCCTCAAGGTTCTGACTCACTGTCCCTTCCAGCTTCACTAGTTTTCTCTCTTTCATTCAAAATGGACAGGTTTGTAAGAGATAACAACCAACTATGCCAAAATAAATTACAACAAAAAGAGACAAAAACTTCTGTATTGTAGTTGGGCACAGCAACCCAACAAAAGTCAGAGGCCAAGAGCAGGCAGTTGAGTGAGAGACTTTGTCGTTCTCATAGGCAGGAGTCCCATAGAACTTCTAAACAAACAGCTATAATATACGTGCAGAGAACCTGGTGCAGATCCATGCAGGCTCTGTGCTTGCTGCTTCCTCTGTAAGTTCATATGTCCCTTGCTTGGTTGATTCAGAAGGCCATGTGATCTCAGTATCCTCCATCCTCTCTGGCACTTGCAATCTTTCTGCATCCATTTTAGACTTTCTATGCACAATACCAGGCTGTGTAACTTTGCTTTTTACTGTAATAAATTTATATTCTTTTTTTTTTTAAATTCACTTTACATCCTGGTCACTCTCTCAGCTCCTGGTACTCTCCTTCTACAGTGCCTCACTCCATCCCTCCTACCCTTCTCCTCTGAGAGAGTAGAGGCCCCTGTGTACCCTTTCACCCTGGCACATCAAGTCTCTACAGGACTAGGCTTCTTCTTCCACTGAGGCCAGACAAAACAGCCAAGTTAGGGGAATATATTCCACAGACAGGCAACAGCTTTAGAGATATCCTCCACTTCAGTTGCTCCAGACCTACAAGAAGACTGAGCTGCACATGTGCTACATATGTTAGGGGGCACGGGGGTTCGGTCTAGTTCCTAGGACTCTGCAACTGTTTGAGTCAGCTGCCAGTTGAGGCCTGTCAGATGGCAATTATGCTAGGTTCCTGTGTGCAAGCATAACACATTTTCATCAATAATGACAGGGATTGACGTTTGCCCATTGATGAATCTCTAGTTGGGCTGGTTATTGCTCGACTCCATCCCATTTCCCTACATTTCTTGTGTGCAGAATAAATTTTGAATAGATTATTTTGTAGGAGAGTTAGTGTCCCTATCGCTCCACTGTGATTCATCCCTGAAGAGGTGCACTCTTCTGGTTCCATATCCTCCCTTCTGTGGTCACCCCCATTAATTCTTGGGAGTCTTCCTTATCCCAGGTCCTTGGGATGTTAACCATACCTTCACCCTTGCCAGCTGCAGTTGGCCACCACCTAATTGCCCTCACCATCCCTTCTCCCACCCAGTTACCTCCCTCTATCTGCTTCCTATGACTAGCTTATTCCTCCTCCTAAGTGGATGTAAGCATTCTCACTTGGGCTTTCCTTCTTGTTTAGTTTCTTTGGGTTTGTGTATTGTAGCATGGGGTATATAAAAATACGGATACAGAGATAGAGAACAATGAATAACTAAGAAACACTTTAAAAATGTTCAGGGTCCTAAGCCCTCAGAGAAATGCAAATTTCAAATAATTCTGAGATTCCATCTTACACCCATCATAATGCCTAAGATCAAAAACTCAAGAGATGGCACATGCTGGCATGGATGCGGAGTGAGGGGAACATTCCTCTATTGCTGGTGGAAGTGCAAACCTCTAGAATCACTTTGGAAATCAATTTGGCAATTTCTCAGAAAACTCAGAATAAATCTACCTCAAGAAACATCTATACCATTCCTGTGTAAAAGCCCAAAAGATTTCACATTACCCTACAGGGTCATTTGCTCAACTAGGTTCATACCAAATTTATTCACAATATCCAGAAACTGGAAACAACCAAGATGTTCCTCAGTGGAAGGATGAGTAAAGAAAATGTGGTAGATCTACATAATGCAATATTTTTAAGCCCTTAAAAACAAAGATGACATGAATAATGCAGGCAAATAGATGGAACTTGAGAATATCATTCTGAGTGAGGTAACCAAACAAAAGGACATGCATGAAATATACTCACTTATAATTGGACATTAGCCATAAAATACAAGATATTATTTGAGATTTTATTCCTGCTTAAGAACTATGGAACCCTTGAAGTAATGGTTTTGCATTTAATAGGTTCTTAAAAGAACACTGCATTTAAACTCATATGAGTTCACATTACCAGGATTGTAGACATGTAAATCTTATGTTTTTCATGTTTTATAATATCCACATTTTAAATTTTAGTTTGATAATTTCTCCCTAGCAATTATAATAATTCATAGGAGTTTAATTGTATATACATAAGTACATATATTATAATTTATAATTTATATACAATGAGAAAAAGTAATTTATAGTTTATTAATTACATATTTAGGAGAGGGTGAAATCCAGATTTTTATATGTATTAACATTCATAATTGTACAATTATCATAAAAAGACCACACTATTAGTCAGACATTTGTGTTCTTGGGTCAATTTATCAAAATAGTGTTTAATGAAAACAAACAATAAGATGTATAAATTATGAAGTAATTGAAACTTCATATTTTTATTTTTTTTATTTTTTTTATTATCCTGGAAATTTCAGATTTTTTAAAACACAAAACTGTGTTAATGGTTTTTAAGCACCTTTGAAATGAAAGTCCAGGAGAATGTTCACTAGTAATATAAATGATGCCTGAGCTGATGGATTTGTATTCAGTATGTGATCTGTCCATACTCATCTATATCCTAATTCACAAATACAACCAGCTCTTATTGACTTTGAAGATGAAAGAATCTGAAAATTTTAGTTACTGACCTGAAGTTTTCATTCTTTTTTTCAAACAAGGACATTTTTGAAGAAACAGAAAGTCAGTAAGTTTTCTTATACCTATGATAAGTTTAGCCAAAGACATACTATTGGCGTAAGAGGTGGAAAAGAGGTAGATACTGGATTTAGTTTAACAAAGTATGTCAGAATGCACTCAGTGCTGGTGCCCCTGGTGAAATTACAAATCATGGGTTGACAGGTGTGGGTTTACTTGTCAATCTCTTCCAAACAAAAAAGATTCTCTTATTTATTTATTTACTTATTTATTTATTTATGTATTTATGTGTTTATGTGTTAGTGTATTTATGTATACTAAAATAAAGCAACAGATAGATGTATGCAAGGTTACATATTCACAGTTATTTTTCTTCAAAGCCATAGAAGTTTGAAATAGTGAAAATAAGGAGAAATGAATAAAATAACATTTTTTAAAAAGTATTTTGTGGAGGTAGCAAGGTCTGGGAAAAGCTGTTTTCAAATATTTGCCTGGTAGTCTGTTCTCCATAACTTTTATGCATTCGCACACCTACCAATAGTAGTAAACCTAGTACGAAATATAGAAATGAACAATATGTATTTTACCAAAGCTTAATAAATGGGTTCAGAAAAGGACAACTTCTAGGCATTCTGATCTTTTCTGCAGAGGAGGACCAGGCAGGCTATTAAGGACTTTTTCTGAAATTCAGAGCACACAGAGAAACACACTCATCGAGACCTAATCTAGGCTTATCTAATGTTTCCCATTGGCCTACAACTTATCACCGCATGCCAGGTGTTTGTATTATACTGGATTACAAAAAAGGGAAAGGGAAGATCCAGGTCAGGTTCCAAAAGATAATAGAACAGCTAAATGAGAACAAGAGATGTGAGTGTGACCTCTAACACTAAAATCTATAAACTTTAGCAAACATTATTCAGTCTATCCTTCACTACATGAATATAAATTCAATATCTAATGCCTCTGTAGCTTAGTTCTTTTTACAAGACTTATTATTAGCACTTCAGTTCTCTTTCTTTCTTTCTTTCTTTCTTTCTTTCTTTCTTTCTTTCTTTCTTTCTTTCTTTCATCTGAAACAGTTAAAGGATTTCTGAAAGGCATATCCACACACATAGCATGAAGAAATAGATTGGAAATTTAAAGCAATTCTTATTAAAACGCAATAGGCTCCTGCAGAGGTTTGAATAACAGACAGAACTATGTCTAAACAATACCCCAGAGAAATATGTGGAATTTATGCACTGACTAGAATTCGGTAAAAATGATTTTTAATTATTAATTATTGTGAGAAATCAGCAACACTACAAAGGGATGTCCATGGCTAGTTCACTAACACATTTTGACTAACACACACACACACACACACACACACACACACACACACACACACACACAGAAGCAGTATAGAAAAAATTCATAAAAAAGAAAAGACATTATAAGGAAATATCTAAGAACTGCAATAATATTACAAAAAGTACTACTCTACATGTAAAGGAAATACCAGTAGAGAAAAATTTTTCAGAGAATATTTAATGTAATAATGATTATTTTATGCGAATAATAATAATAATAATAATAAATAATGTCTCAACTCATTAAATTGCACAAACCAGAGACAAATTACTAAACCTGACAAGAATTAGACAGAAATCAAGAATACCTGTACAGCAAGACAGATTGTTACTGAACACATTTCCACACAGAAATTGTGTAGTTAGATTCTGAATCTATTGAAGGTACAGCAAACAAAAAAAAAGCACTTCAATTTGAGTGTCTACGTTCAGAGAAAATATCCATTAAATTAAAGACAGAAATAAACACTTTTATCTAACAAAGTAAAATCCAAGTTTGTTGTCAGTGGATCTATCATCAAAATGTATTTAAACAATACCTTCACAGAAAAATGCAATACTATGAGGCAGAAATCCAGCACTACATAAAGAGTGGCAGAGAAGAAATAAACTGATATTTTATCATTTGATTGAATTTACCAAACAGGTAATATGTTCCAAATGTAATGATAATAATCAAACTATAATTTGAAAATATCTACGATAATGATTTCCTTGTAGAGTGTATTGTATAGAACCATATTTATAGATATAATATATCATGTTGTAGATAAATAAACTGAAAGACAGAAATGCTGCATGAAATGAGAGGTTTAAATTAGACATGCTGTAATATAAAGCATGAGTTACCTTCGAAGCAATGTCAGCTAATTACATTCTATTCTGTATATCTATAGAACTATCAAAATGTAGACTGTGCAGGTGAGGTGTTTGGGTAGCAGTTTCTTCCACACTGTATCATGCTCTCCTGAGGAGAGGAAGGGGTCTCAAAAGATTCAGGCAATAAGGGATGCTTACATATTTTGGGAACCTAAATAAAATATACAAAGATCTGGCATCTTCTGCAGCTTAAAGGCATGCCCAAAAGTGCATGAAAATAGTAGAATAGTAGAAACTGGTGAGAAAAGAATCTCCAGATAGTTGAGTTAGAAGCCAGCAAGTTGTGCAGAGGATTGCAGAGATGCAGCTTTTAAGATAAATCATGCATGCCAACATGTGCTTCCAGACCAGGTACTTGCTGTGAATGGTCTGGCTCATGTTTGCAACATTTCATATATGAATATGAATTAGTTTATTCATATATGAATAGTAATTAGGTTAACAAACTCACCGATTCACTGATCTAGACTGTTGTACAGAATTACAGACTTTCCTTTGACCTGTTTTATTTTTTAATTTCCTTTTTACAACTTTTCAGGTAAAATCAAAACAACACAGCTAAACTTGTGTATTATTGAACTTGCTATTTGAAATTCAAATATTTGCATATTGAAATTAGGATATTCATTAGTCAATTCAGTTAAAAATTAAGAATGCCAGGAAGTTTTTCAGAAAATGAAATGCCAAATATTAAATTTTAAGGGACTTTTAAAATGGAAATAGTATGTTCATATATATATATATATATATATATATATAAACATTTGAAAACTCCATTTTAAGAAAACTAATGTAGTCTGAATTCCTTATTTACTTAATTCTTTTTTTTTTAGTGGAAAAGACTTCATTACCTGTCACATTGTAAAGAGAATCTGCAATATTATCTCCTTAAGAGATACCTAAGACTATCATTTCATCTTCTGTGTTGCTTAAATGTAAAGATCAGATAGTGCTAATAGACATTCTCTATTTTTCAATATACTTTTTTAATTTGGCCTTGTCTAAATTCCATTTTGCATACTGTATTTTAGTAACATGCAATTGTATATTAAATTTTTATGCATTTATATTTTAATTAATATGGGAACTTGAAGTAAAGTGATGAGTTATAAACTAAAAGTAAAATAGCCCTAACTTCATTACTTAAGGATCTATTTATCGTTCTGGAGAGATCCCTTCATTGTTAAGAGCATTGATTCCTCATGAAGATAGAGAACCTGACATCAATTTTCAACTACTACGTAATGAATCATACTCATCCATAACTTCAAAAACAACCCAATAAAGTAAGATAAAAATATCTACCGCAGCTATCAGGGCTGGCAAGATCACTCAGTCAGTAGCAACAATGCTAATAAAAGAGAAAAAATTGAAATATGCAAAATTATTTCATAGAAAATGCGAACTATTAAGATAACTAATCCATACTATATTAATTGCTAATTCATAAAATTATTTTGTCTAAACCTAAGTAATGAGTCAATATAAACTTAAATATTTAAAATATTACAATTGATAAACTAGTATTCTATTTAATGTTAATAAAATGTTTCCATCATCTAAAGAAACTTAACATTAAAATCACTATGCATATGCAAATTATCTATGAATGTGCAAACAAACCACCATAAGTAGATGAATGTCACTTTATTGTAAATTATATTGAATTATTTAAATTTGTTATTTATTTTCAAATTAGATGATTTACTCACACAAAATTCTAGCTATAACCTTGTTCTCAAACTTTATAACTGTGCCAATAGTTTCTAGAAAAATAAGCTTTGATAGTTCATTTCACACTTAAATAAATCATCTAGTGCTTAAAATTAATTGACATAAATGTCTGGAAGTACACTTTGTTCTGATACCACAAAAGGGTTTGGAATAAAATCTTAAGTAGAAATTCATTTATTTTAGGAAACAAATGAAGATTTACTCTACTATATAAAAGGATGAGCATCAGATATTACTACACATTCATATTTTTGAAAAATATAATACTTTAGCTGCTAAAATATTCCATTAAATATAGGTGAATTATATACTGAATATCTAATCTTTTACCATTATATGTGATCTAGTTATTGCACGTGATGCCATTCTTTTTTTTTTTTTTTTTTTTTTTCTTGTATTTATTTATTTATTTATTTATTTATTTTTTTTTAAATTTAATTTTATTTTATTTTTTTAATTTACAATCCAAATCACTTCCCCTTTCCCGTTTCCTCCCTCCCCGAAGGTCCCATAAGCCCCCTTCCCTCCCTCTTTTCTCCGTTCAACCCCCTCTCATTACTCTGTCCTGGCGTTCCCCTACATCCAGTCTTTCCAGGACCAGGGGTCTCTCCTTCCATCTTTTTAGAAATCTATTGATATGCTGATTGTGTCTAGGGTATTCTGAGATTCTGGGTCAATATCCCCTTATCAGTGACTTCATACCATGTGTGATCTTTTGTGATTGGGTTACCTCACTAAGGATGATATTTTCAAGTTCTGACCATTTGCCTAGGAATTTCGTGAATTCATTGTTTTTAATTGCAGAGTAGTATTCCATTGTGTAAATATACCACATCTTCTGAATCCATTCCTCCATTGAGGGACATCTGGGTTCTTTCCAGCCATTCTTTATCATTTTCTTCATATAAAAATTGAATTACATAAGTAAACCCTGTGTAAACAAATTGGTTAGTTCACAACTATTCTACCAAATATTCTTTTACTCTGTGTTCAATATTCTCAATCTTCTCATTCCTCACCTTTTTGTAATAACTACACGCCAAATCCATCAATGTCTCCTACGTCTTGTAATGAAATGTCTTTCTAAGACAATTTCTAACTTAACTTTTACTCTTAAAGAATTATTCACTCAATGACGCCATCATGGGATCGATAGAGTTAGCTATTCAATAAGTTAGATTTTGTTGTCTCTGTTAAGTGATGGGTCTCAATTTTATTTGCTTTGCTGCTTGGAATCTTTTCAGTGCTTCTCTTTTCATGACACTGTGCCTCTATTCCTTCTTTGTATTCACCTCATCTGCTTGGTCTCATGAACATGAGGCCTGTTGCTGTTTCCAAAACTTGGTTGCTTTTCTTTGAACTGCTTTTTCACTAGTTTCTTCATGGCACACATCCACACCTTCTTCAAGCCTTGTTAAAACTTTTACAAATATCATTATACTAGTTGTATCATTTGCTCAAAACCTGTAACTGTAAACCCTCCCGAAACTCATGATTCTTTGTCTTTATTTTCCCCACGGGATTTATTCCGTGGCAATAAATTACTTGTTGTTTGCTATCTGACACTTCCACCGTATGTAAGCTCTGTTGGAAGAAGAATTTCTGTGTCTGTTTTGCACTTATTTATTCATAACACCTAAGAATGTGTTTGATATGAAACCGAATATCTCCAGCCAACATTAAATGATGTGTAACATTTTTCTACTCAAGTGAAAATTACTCAGCACCTCTGAAGTTTTCAATCTCCTCCTAGTCCACAGGTAACAGTGGATAAAACCTACACACCAAACCAGCATCCAGCCATTCAGAGTTGTCAGATTATGAAGTATGGAGAGCCAATTTACTATGGTTCTTAACTATGAGAATACTTGAGGTAAGAATTCCTATTAAATTTTTGTAGAAATCACTAAAACTAATATAATTAATATTCCAAACAATATGAATTGAGACAGTTATGAGTTAGATCCAAAATACTTCTTTATTTCTTTATTATGTATTTGAAAATATATTGATGTTACCTAAACACATGGTACAAAATATTCTGTTCAGTATTTAACAGATTTAAAACACAAGTAATCTCTTTACTTTGGGAACATGTTTTTAGGTGTTAGCAGTCCACAACTTGTCAATATGTAGAGACTGAAAGACCAAATGATACATCTGTATCATACTCTCTTAAGTTTCAGGATTTAAATAAAATCATGTAAAATACCATTTTATGTGTATGGGTGCTTTGTCCATATATATGTCTACCAGTACACTTTATGTGTGCCTGATATCCCACTTTGAAGTCAGAAAATGTGGCTGGACCTCCTTACATCTGAAGCTACAGAGGATTGTACCATGTAATTACTGGGAATGGAACCATAGCCCTTATAAAAAAAAAATCCTGTGATCTTAATCATCACAGAGCTAACTTCCACCTAGGTTTATGGATTTTTGTTGAAAAGGGAGTAAAAATCCTATAAGAAAAATAGTAGTAGGTGGCTTTATTAGGTAGTGTTTTATTGCTATGAAGAGATAGAATGACCAAGGTAACTTATAAATGTATATACTTAATTGGGGGTGGGGGCATTGCTTAGTGTCAGAGGATTAGCCCATAGCTATTGTGTCAGGGAGCACGGTGGCAAAAAGTCAGGCATGGTACTAGAGCAGTAACTGAGATCTTCTATCATGGTGGTGTACAGGCAAGAGGCAGAGTAAAAATGAAGCATGAGCTTCTGAATGCCCAACCCCAATCCCTAAACAACACACATCTTCCGAAAGGGCCATACCTCCTAAATTCTGAAGTACTTTACCAACTAGAACCAAATATTCAAAATATGAACCTCTGGAGTCCTAGTTTATTCAAATCACCACAATGATTACAGCAAGACAATGTTTTCTAAATAGCACAGGGCCCTTGCACATACGAACTTACAGTGTTGAAACAGTATGTCAAAAACATGGGCAACTCAAAGCATGACAGCATGAAGTACTCATGAAGTCTCATACCTAGCTGAAGAGCTATTGGCAACTGATACATCCTGGGAGAGGGTGGATCAACTTTCTTCAAGGATAAAAGCTTCAGATACTGTAGTTCCAAACCTCTTAATGCTGCAAGCATTTAATACAGTTCCTCATGGTGTGGTGATCCCCACACATAAAATTATTTTTGTTGCAGCTTCCTAAATGTAATTTTCATACTATTATGAATCATAATGTAAATACTTAGTTTTCAAGAACTCTGCCACCCCTGTAAAATGGTTATTTGACTCCCTAAGAGGATGTGACCCACAGGTTGAGAATCACTTCACAGGCTACTAATGACCCAATAAATAAGTATATTCCTGTGGACAACTGGGGCAGCAGTAAGTGGATTTAGTGAGTTTTTAAAAAGTACACATGAAATTGGGAGTAAGTATTGACAGGAAAAGTAGAGGAGAATTTGGAAGATACTGGCCAAAAGATGTTATATGCATGCACAAAATTCTCAATATATATATATATATATTCATAACAATTTAAAATATGGTTGGAAAAAAGGAGGCAATGGAAAAATGTGCTTGGTTTTTAAAAATCCATTTGATGACTTCTAGTATTTTAATTATCCGTATAAAATCTTGAGTGTGTGATTGTGAGATCTCAAATGTCAATATGTCTGAATGTTTTACAAAATATAAGAACCGATTTCTTATTAAAATAAAAATAAGAGAGAATTATAACATAAACAATTTATTGGCCCAACTTATACTTTTGCTGCTGAATACTGATATAATGGAGTTGTATCTTTCCAATCTTTAAGTATCAGAAAGCATAAAGAGGATCACATCTCAGATCCAGTGTTCTGTAGTCACATATTATACAATGCATTATACTTATTGCATTGTGAATTAGTAAATCAGCAATGTCCTCAAAGCATATCCACTTTATGGCTCAAGGTTGTTTTCCTCATGCCTCTAGTATTACTGTGTATAGCTCACATGGTCCCAATGTGAAGACATTACTTGTATTTTAAATCTGTTACATTCCATAAAGTCGTGCTGTTTAAATGCAATTTCCCTTTTGTTGTTGATTATACTTCCTTTTAAACGACTCTTCTATGATGAGGTTCACATATTGAAGTGATTTTATTTTGTTGAGCTTTTGCATGAAAAAGCCCATGAAACACTATTTTAAATTGGATAATGCCAGTGCCTCCCTGGCAGAAAATTCTGGTAGATGCCTTTCATGTATCTTGTCACAGTCAGAGTTCCTGTTGCTATTTTTACTATTGCAAATATGACAGCTTATATATTTATTTTTCTGAAAAGAAGACCAATATTGGGATCAAAATAAAAGAATTTTATGTGACTACATAATGATGTTTATATAAATGTTATCAATATACAATATTTCTAATGTCAGAGAAAAATATAGATTTCCCACATGGACAGTGAAATGCAGTTCTTCATGTTTAATTAACAAGTAAAAAAAAAAGGAGTTATTCTTTGGGTGTTCTGAAAGTGCAGAATTTATGGGTTGTTAACTTCCTGACCCAGTTTACAGGCATTGTTGAAATGTAACCTCAGGCTCTTGAGTCAAGATTATTTTTTTCTTTTGATAACTCTTGGTTAACATCTCTTGCAGTAAAGCTGCTTCTATAACACCATCATTAATGTGCCTTTAGGTCATAACTGCTGCATTTGCAGCTCTGCACATTAGTCAGTTTGCAATAAACTTGTTTTTAGGAACTGGTTTTAAATGTTTTATTTAGGCTGTTAATTCTGTGATAAAATACGGTGATCAAAAGCAACTTGGACAGGATAAACTTAGTCCATCATGAGGTAATTGGGACAGGAACCTAAAACAGGAAGCTATGAGAGAACTAGAACAAAGGCTATGGAAAAATACTGCTTCTGGCTTGCTAAATTTTGCCTGCTCAGTGTGTTATATGTAGAGCTTAGGACTACCTGCTTTGTGTTGGTACCACTCATATGGACTGGAACCACTTGTTTCAATCAACCAAGGAAAAGTCCCATAAGACTTGCCTAAATGCAATATCATTGAAGCATTTTTCCATTGAGGGTCCTTCTATGCTAATTAGAACAATTGACCCCTTGACAAACAAATTCAACACTATTAATTCATAGCTACTCTATTATTTTTATATCCACAGGTCTCATGAAAGTATCAATATATAAAACAGAATCTAACTTTTTTGAGGGATAATAATATATTCATGTTATTTCTTGCTTCGCTTTTTGTTCTTCTGCTCTTCTTGCAATGTATGGTCTCTTTTTCTACTAATTGTTATGGAATTGGTAGTCTTCTCTTTTAAAATCCCAGTCTTCACAAATTTAAACAACCACTGAGCACTCTATATTCTCTTCAAAGAGTGAGTCTTTAAAAGCCAAATTCAGTCAATTCTGGGATCCTACACCATCACAAGAAAAATGCATTCTTATTCCCAGAAGGGAGAACCAAGAAAAACAAACAAACAAACAAACAATAAGCACCCAGCAGTGTAAATCAAATTATACAGATCTGTAACTCACCTCTGGGATTATTTTCATTTCTCCTGGATGGTAGAAGGCTTGGGAAGATCCACTTCTCAAGATCTGCCATCATCAGAGACAGAGATTGTCTCCTGGATTCAGCAGTGTCTATCCCATTTCTGCGGCTGTCCTTATTGGTGATACCATGTTCCTGGCATCTCTGGTATTCTGGGATCTCCTCTGCTACTGGGTTAGATCATTAGCATTATCCTTCATTAGGCTTCTTCAAGGACTCTGGTCATGCCTCTTAGTACAAAGCCTCAACTTCTCCCAATGACCTCTTCAGTCCTGGGATTTCTTTTGGAGTTAAGGGTGCACTTTTACTAGTTGCCTTTCCTGGCCTTTCACCATGACAACTCCTAACTTCTCTCAATTTTTCCTTTTATCTTGCAACCTCAGTTGTGTTATAATTGATACCACATGGTAAACTCTAACACATTATCATGTTTGGTTGTCAGCTGGAGAGGTACTCAATATCTCAACTTTTGTGTGCTGATCTGGAGAAAGTAGACCCTAGAAGGGTTTACCTCAATGATTCTGGTCTCTTCTAAAGCACGGACTATTTTTCAGCCCACTATGACTAGAAATCACATAATACTGATTCAAAAAGTTGGGAGAATGGTCCTGTTGGACAGAGTCCCAAATATTTTTCTAAAATTTCACACGCCAGGTCTCCATTGTCTCCACTGCTCTTGGTGTTATCCTCCATGTCTCGGCGGCAGCATGCCAAGTTCTCAAAGCCACACCAAAGTTCCAAAGCCATTCCAAATCAACAATGTCAGGACTGTCATAGCACCATCCCAAAATTCTGGCACCATTTTATTATGTTTTTATTAGTTTGCTTTTTATTGTTATAACAAAAAAAAATGACTTAAAGAGTGAGAAGGTAATGGTTTACTTTAATTTCTAGAAAACGCTCCATGTTGAAGGGCAGTCAGACTGGATCTCAAGGCAGAGATTTGAAGGCAGGAACAAAGGCAGAGGTAGGGATCAACATTATTTTCTGACTTGATTTCCATGTCTTGCACAGCCTGCTGTATTTTACAGCACATGACCAACCTGCTCAAAACAGGTACAACCCACAAGAATCTTCACTTAGCTATATCTTTTATCAGTAAAGATGAAAATACTCATAAACTTACCCACTGGCCCATCTGATGAAAGTATGTTATGGCTATTCAGAAGACAATAGCTTGAGTCAAGTAGATAAAACAAATTATCACAGTGAAGTAGCTTTTGCAGACAAGGATTAAAGATTGGACTTTAGGAATAGTTCCGACTATTTGACTCATTCTAAAGAAAACAAAAGAAAACAAAAACGTGATATAATGTTGGTAATTTTAACTCTTTTATGGTCAGTGAAGCAACACCTTAGTAATATGTATTCTTTATTTCATTCTTTCCACTTGTTGAGTGAATTATTTAAAAAAAGTAGAAATGGCACATTCCTACACTTGTGCCTCTATCTCTGTCCCAGAGGACTGGCAGGCAATGCACTGAAGATTCATGGAGATTCACTGGCCTAGTGCTCCTGAAATATCTCCACCCAGCTCACTAGGTTCCCGGGGGGGGGTTACTATCATACCAACCCCATGCTTCAAATCCCCCAAGGTCTTTGTGGTGCACATCTGGCAAACCCACAAGTGACCACCATACCTTTCTCTCTTGAACCTAGATGAGCTGCCGCTTGAAGGAAAACACAACACGAACTTAGTTCAGCTAAGACAGGGAAGCAGGAGAGGGTTGATTGGGGAATGGGGGGTGCAGGGGGGGGAGAGATGGGTTATGTGATTTTTGGCGGTGGGAGGAACCAGGAAAGGGGACAACATTTGAAATGTAAATAAAGAATATATCTAATTAAAAGAAACCTTAGTTCAGAAACAATGCTAACTCATTCTCTAGGCCAACAACTAAAACCTAATCTTGTAAGCCATATTAAAATCTGATCCCTCCGGTGGCAGTTCCTTGTGGATCCACCATAATACTGGGAAACACTAGCAACTACATCTTACCCTCTGCTGTCCCAGTTCCAAAAAAGGTAACTCTCTCCTGCTTCCTCTCTTCCTCCAACCAAACCACAAGTCCTGCCTACTTTCCCAGTGATTGGCAGCTTTATTCATTTGGGGATTAGTTCACAAGGATAGCAAGCACCAGGCCCAACTGCAAAATCTTCTCTCCTGTTTTGTTTTTATTTTTGTTGATTTGAATATGTTTTTATATTTTATTTTAATTTTATGGCTTTCTTCTGATCCAAGATTAAAGGTAATCTCTCTACCTCATCCTTCCAAGATTAAATTATAGATG
Source organism: Tokudaia tokunoshimensis (assembly GCA_036184795.1). Lineage (NCBI taxonomy): Eukaryota > Metazoa > Chordata > Mammalia > Rodentia > Muridae > Tokudaia > Tokudaia tokunoshimensis. Next base: position 64,680,720 of record BTHU01000009.1, read on the forward strand.
CATGCTCTCATGAATGGATATATTCTGGATTTCTAGAAACACTATACTATTTTGACATCTTCTTTTCTCCTGAAACATAAGGCAAAAACTGAAAAATAACATCTCAGCTGTACTTTTCCTTGAATGCTCACAAGACTTGTACCATAAAGATTCATATAGAATCGCAGAAATGATAGGTACATGGGAAATATCTAATATTCAACATTTCTAATATAGTGAGAACAATAATCATTTAGTCGTTTTACAGGGAAAAGATGTTTTAAAATAACACTGATTCTCAGAGGTTTTTTCCAATATTTTTATGTGATGTATTGATGCCTGAGTATTGCAATCATCTTTCAGATATTTAAGTTGATTTCTGATCATATATCTCTACTATTACTGGTTTGTGTAGTATGGTGAAATAAGAATAACTATTAGAGTCAGAAAAAATAAAGTAAATAATTGTTAAGTAACTAATTAGAAAATGTCAGTCAAGCTATGTAAGGTTTTAAATTGGTTAATATGCATGGATTAATTTAGAATTTAAATAATACACTGAATATTATAGCACATAGGAATACAAAATATTTTCCTTTTAACCTTTCTAATGATATTTGAGGTAATAGCTTGTTTTCACACTTCTTTCCTTTTTATTTATTTGTCTCTTATACATTATGACCTGACTGCATTCAGTTTCCTCTCTTTCCCCTTCCCCAGTCTCTTTTCCCACTTATCCTAAAAGAGCAGGTCTCCTAGAGATATCAACCAAATATGGCATAACAAGTTCCTATAATACCAGGCACATATTCTCACTTCACGGTTGGATGAGTTAATCCAGTAGAAAGGAAAGGATTCCCAAAGACAGACAAAAAAATCAGAGAGAGCCCCCACAATCCCAACTCTTAGGATTCACAAAAGAATACCAAGCTACTCAACCATAACATATATACAAAGGGTGTAGGACAGATGCATATAGGCTCTCTGATATGTGAGCCCATTTGATTCCCTGTCAGTCTATACTGTGGGACATGTTCTTCTGTCCTTAGCCCCTCTGACTCCTCCAATCCTTCCCCCTCCCCTTCTGTAGGACTACCTGATCCTTGCCTAATATTTGGCTATGGGTCTCTGCATCTGCTCCTATCAAATTCTGTATGAAGTCACTTTTGTCTCTGTGATGACTATTGTTCTAGGTACTGGTCCTTGCACATTGTGCAGGCATGGCAAACTGTAGATTAGAGGTTTTGTGGTGTCCTAATCCTTCTACTGGAGGTCTTGCTTGGCAACAGAGAATGCCATTTCTGGTCCTGTGTTCCCCATTTCTTAGGTCTTAACTAGTCTCACTCTTGGAGATTCCATCTTTAAATAGTCCAAATACTTTCTCTTCCTGCAATTTTGTTACTGAAAATATGGCTACACAGAAAACTCTTCATTCCTAAATCAATATAGAATGCTATAAGCAACTGTGTCTAAGATATTGTTATAGCAAATATAAAGATTTTATAAAGGCTTGTGGAGGAAAGTGACAATATTTAAATTAACATGTACACATCATGGAAACATAAGTATGACAAGGTACTAAGAATTCTCAAATACTATAATCTGTTTAAATGTGATTTATGCTTCAAGAACAGTTACAACAAAGTTATGTCATTACCTTAAAAATTGTCAATCATCTTTACTCTAATGATTCTAATTCTGAAAGGGCAGTTGTTATGTAATATTTACTCAGGGATTGTTATTTCAATTTTATCAAAAAGTTTTATAATGGACTGAAACGATGGATACAGAAGTGCTTGCCATACAAGTGTGTGTTGATACTTCAGAATTTATATAAAAATAATATGTATGGTAGCATAATGTTTTAATAACAGGGCAGATAGAGAAAGCAGGGTTTCTTGTCCAGCCAATCAATCTAAATTGATAAAATCCAGGTACAATAAGAAACCACACCATAATAATTAAAAGAATAATAAAGATAGACACTTGATAGCAAATTATAGATTCCATGAAACTTCCAGCTTCCATGTGCACACATATACATGTGTTGCTTAGACATACACACCCTGGAGAGAGAGAGAGAGAGAGAGAGAGAGAGAGAGAGAGAGAGAGAGAGAGAGAGAGAGAGAGAGAGAGAGAGAGGCAGAGACAGAGACAAAGACAGACAGAGAGAGACAGGAACAGAGACAGAGACAGAGACAGACAGAGAAACGGAGAGACAGACAGACAGGCAGACAGACAGACAGACAGACAGACAGAGTTAGAAGCATTTTGATTACAAAGCTCAGATAAGTTCATTAACTTTTATAAACATAAAAGTTAGATCTACTTTTGTATATATCCATATTATCTCTATGGGCATAATAAAGTATACATGCTACTAAAAAAGATTTGTGTGATTCAAGCATTATTTGTTATAATCGTGTAAGCTTCTGATATTTTTTTAGGAAAATGAAATATAATTAATTATTTATAGGCGTAGGACAGACAGATCAAGACATGACTGTTCAACAGGAAACAAAAATAAGAGATGTTGGCTAAGAATGTAGCTCACAGGTATAGTTCTTAGCACATATTCAGCTGGAAGAAGTGTTAAGGCACTTGGTTTATTGTTAAGCACTCCAGAAAAGAAAGTTTATAGATGTGAATATATGTCTGTGCACAGATAGATTGATAGATGATACAAACTAGGTAATCTACGTGAATTAGATCTTTATATTTAATATTTTCTTTATGTTTAATATTATTGCATGTTGTTTAAATTATGAAAATATAAACATGTAAAATTTGAATCTACATATAAAAATACAAAATACAAGAACTTGAAAATGATTTAGATTTTTTTTAAATTAAAACAAATCTGGGGATAAGAATGTTCATAAGTTGTTTTTGGGAAAATTTGCCAGAATTCCACATTTGATGTTTGAATTACTCCAAAATTATGTAGATGCACAATTGAACAAGTTCATTAGGAATGGATTATTTGACAGTCCTTTAAACTTTTCTGGCTGAGAATCAGGTTGTATAACTGCCCTTTTTCCCTACAAACTTAAATTACTTCCTTAATAAATGATGAGCAGACAGAAAGAGGAAGTCTTCCATCAGCATCCTTCTCTCAACAGCCAAACATAATGGGAAATCATGTAAGCATGGCAATTAAGCCTATTGAGGGGTTTCAGTGTTTAATGACTGGTTTTATTTCTAATGGATGCTGAGAGGGACTTTCTGATGCAATATACGCTTGTGACTACATATGATAAAATGATACCTCATGTGATTTAAGAGAAAAAATTCTGCAGAGAATCTGAGAAACTTGCAAGCTCTAAGAGTGGCATGCATGTTCTTCTGCAGTTTATATTTTAAAAGGAGTAGTTACAAACAAAGGAGACATCTATGTGAAATTTTATATGCAAATAAAACTTTCTTGTTTTTTAGGAAATAAATCCCAGAGAGGTCAGTAACAGCAGCATTTCAGCATTCTATTGAGAACATTTCAGCAAAATGCTCATGAAATTGCTTGATCTGTGTTGTAGTCTGGATCGGCAACATTTTCTCTGTGACTGTTGAATTGAACTCCAGGTGATCAGGTAGTAGCATATTTGAATAGTAGAATATGTACTTGTTGGAGCTCAGAGGTCTCTATTACAGTAAGACTTTTTTATCTATATTGGATTCTGGATTTTCCTAATACTCTTTTGATTTAATTCTCACTCCACCAGGCTCCTTCCCTTCCTCTTGTCTTGTAAGCAGTTAACTCTTTTCTCACAGCTTCTTTTCTCCAAGATATCACACCCCATGTTGCGACTAGAAAAAAATACGTCACCAACTACTCACAGCTTGAAATCTCTGAAACCAAGAGCCAAAATAATTATTGTTTTTGAAAGTTTAATTTTTAGTAAAGTTATTTTTTTTAATTAAAAGATGAACAAAATAGAGGCCTGTGTGCAACATATGAACTTGTTTGCATTATAAATGTATGAAACATGATGTCTGCAGTGTGTCCCAACAAATTTATCTCATATTACATTTATCTATTTTTCTTTACCCTGGAGTAAATGCTGCCCTTGAATTTGTACTGCTGGAAATTCTTTCCTCAACCACCTCCATTTTACTAGTTATTTTATGTGGAAGATATAAAACACCGTACACAAGTAAACATGCCAAAGGAAGATTTTATCTGGGTTTATGGTTCCATAAGGATTAGAGTCCATCATGGCCAGAAAACCCTGTAGCAAATTGCAGGCAGGGCAGAAAAAGCAGACTGTACATTTTTTTTAGAGCAAGAGCAAGTAACATGAGGATTTTAGTGTCAAAGCCTTTCAGTAATGCAGTGATGCTTCCTTTGTAACACTGATACACAAAATGTCCCCTAATACTACAGCAACTGGTGCCCAAATATTCTAAAGCTCACCTAACACTCAAGGATTCATTGAACATCATTTACTTTTGGTGCTCAAGACAATCTTATATTTGTGTTCACAGTTCACCATAGGCCAGCTTCAGAAACTTTTTCATTGTCAAAAAAATTAGACTCATGTGTTTATTATTTAATTATTTTTCTTTTGAGATTATAATATATTTATATTATAATATAATATAAGAATGTGAATTATTTCTTTTTCCAAGAAATATGAAATATATGCTTGGTCTAGGGAGTGGCACTATTAGGAGGTGTGGCTTTGTTAGAGTAGGTGTATCCTTCTTGGAGTAGGTGTATCACTGTGTGTGGGGGCTTTAATACCCTCCTCCATACTGCCTGGAAGTCAGTCTTCTCCTGTCTGTCTTGGATGAAGATGTAGCACTCTCAGTTCCTCCTGCCCCATGCCTGCCTGGATGCTGCTATGTTCCTGTGTTGATGATAATGGACTGAACCTCTGAACCTGTAAGCAAGCCCCAATTAAATGGTATCCTTGTAAGAGTTGCCTTGGTTATTGTGTCTATTCACAGCCATTAATCCCAAACTAAGACAACTCTTCTCTACCCTTTCTGCTACCCTTTCAACCTCTATCATAGGGGAGTGAAAAAAATTATAGAGGGGGAAAAGGAGTGATATTATTGTTAGACTATTTCCTGCTGATTAGAGGCATTGCTACACATTTGAGCTGAGCTGTAAGAATATCTCAATTTCTTCTTTTGGTTCTTTTCTGAACATGACTACTTAAAAAAATCCACAACCAGCAGCATCCAACAGAAACTAACCAACAACCCAGCACCCACACTCAAAAGTCTCCAGAACTCCAAATGTCAGGCAATCACAGAAATTATCTGCAGCTGCCAAAATGCCTTTTATTTTCCAGATGTGATTGTTATATCAAAGACCTACTGCTGAATCAGCTCACGCTTTCTAGTTCTCTCTAAACTGTGGCTGGCGGATTTAGTTTAGCTGTTCTGCCTGAGACCTTACTCCATGCTGATTGATTCAGTCTAGCTTCTCTTGCCTTCTTACTGACTTTCTCTGTTTGTCTTCAAGCTAACTCTGGCAATCTTTTCTAATTTTCTGGCTATTTCCCATTCCTTGGCATGTAAAGCCTCTGCTGACCTGCACTGCACTACACGAACTCATGAGCTTACTCAACATCAATGTACTTTACTCACTGACATGACTACCAACTGACTTCAACTGTCTGAACTGATTCCAAAGTGATTTACTTACTGCTCTCAAATAGTTTTTCTTTCCTGTTCTGTTCTGGTTAGAGTTGAGCATATCCTAACTCTGACTCATTCTGTCAAAACAAATCAAATAAATTCAAACATGATTCAATACTTTCATTGCCCCTCAAATAGACATCACTTTCAAATATGAACACATCCTTCTACAAAGTAGCTTTGCCTTAAAACTGTTTACTAAGGGTACATCTATATTCCAGATAGAGTTATAAAAGGTGTATGGCATCTTCATGACAGACAGACCACATAGACATAGCTTTATTTTGCATGAGATCCCTGCCAGAGCAGCAGTGATGCTGGATTAAAATTTCTCTGTATAATTCTCTTTGTTTCTACTTGATTGACTTCAGCCCTTAAGTTTGATTATTTCCTGCCATCTACTCCTCTTGGGTGTATTTGCATCTTATTGTTCTAACGCTTTCAGATGTGTTGTTGAGCTGCTTTTTGGAGACACTCAGAGCTATGAGTTAATGTAAACACTGCTTACATTATGTCCCTTTAGTATGGGTATGTTGTGCCTTCATTTTCATTAAAATTTAAAAAGTCTTTAATTTCTTTATTTCTTCTATGAGCAAGTTATCATTGAGTAGAGAGTTGTTCAGCTTCCATGTTTATGTGGGCTTTCTGTTGTTTTTGTTGTTATTGAAGACCAGTCTTAGTCTTTATCAATCAACCAGAAAACCCCAGAGCTCCCATGGACTAAACCACCAACCAAAGAATACACATGGAGGGATCCATGGCTCCAGCTGCATATGTAGCAAAGGATGAACTTATCTGACATCAATGGGAGAGGAAGCCCTTGGTCCTGTGATGGCCTGATACCACAGCATAGGGAAATGCTAGGGCAGTGCGGTGGGAGTGGGTGGGTGGGTGGAAGAGTTCCCTCTGGGGAATTGGATATGGTGTTTTCAGAGGATGAAACAGGAAGGGGTGCAATATTTTGAAATGTAAATAAATAAAATAACCAACAAAAAAATCTCTACCAGCATTGCTTTCTCTCTAGAATTTTCATGATGCAAAAGGAAGCAAATGTATTTACTTATCATTAATCTACAGAACTTCAATCAGTTCCTGAAACATTGCAGATATCTCATGGATGAATTAACCTTTCTAGCAGTTCATGTTCTTTATGTTACCTTAAAGTTCCATAGCAGTACTTTATATATTGAAAATCTGTACTATGTATCCTATCTTTACTATCTTAAAACCTTATACATGATGTGACTCTATTCATAATTCTTAAATATTACACCTCATAGACAAGATGACTAGATTCAAATTATTAAGCAGTACTAATAATTACATTATTATAGAAAACCACTTGCTAAATGTTTTCTTCCACTGTACAGATGTAAATTCAAGTATATTTTATGGCCTTTTAACTAAACAGAATGAAGATGAAAATAATTGTAATCTAAGCAGAAAATGTTCAAAGATCATTAGGGAACACTGATCTGAAGTAATAAACATTAGGAGATATGTAATAATTTGTAGCTTGTTCTATTTTCCCATGCATAAACAAAAAGCATCACTATCTACACTTATTGTCATTTTATGAGTAGATGAAGATATAAAATTAATAGTTATAAAATTATCATACATTATGATGCCATAAAGCATAGGGCATTGAAGTATCATTTTTTCTTTGAAAATTATTTATTTATACATTTTTAGAAATAACTTTGGTGAATTTCAACAAAATATAATATCCATAAAGAAAAGACACAATTGAATTCTTCTACACAATTGTTTACCCTAAAAAGTTTTAATAAAACAATTTTATTTTCCTCAGATTGTAGTAAATTTAAATTGTAGTATGTTCATGAGCATTGATAAATTATTAATTATAAATGTTGCTTTAATCAAAGTAAACAATAATTTCAGCAAAAAGAAAAGGGTTCTGCATCTATTATTCTGTTCTTTCCCCAGTTTTATTAAAAATCAATTCTTTTCTCACTCTGTATACCTGATTACAGCTTCCCTTCCCTACTCCTCTAAGTTGCTTGCCTCCCATTCTGATCCAATTCCTTTTGTCTCTCCTTAGAAAAGAACAGGCTTCTAAGAGCTAGCAAAAAATCATAACAAAATAAAATATTACAAACTAAAACAAAAGCTATCCTGTCAAAGTTGCACAAACAAGAAGAAGGAGGCCAAAAAGAGAGCATGAGAATCATTAATTCACACAGTTAGGAGTCCATCAAGTTACTAAATTGAAAACTGTAATATAAATGCAGAGGATCTGGTGCTGTCCTACATGTGCCGGGTGCTTGTACCTTCATTCTCTATGATTTCATATGACCTTTTGCTCAGTTGATTTAGAGGGCTTTGTTTTCCATTTGTCCTCCATTCCTTCAGGCTCTTAGATTCTTCCTGCCTTCCCTTCCACAGGTTTTCCTGAGTTCCTCAGGGATGAATTTGATGGAAACATCTCTTTAAGAGCTATGTGTTCCAAGGTATAATGTCTATCTGTGAGTGTCATAAAGTTGGCCTTAAGTCAAATCAGATATTGATTGAGTAATCCCACAAAAGTGTGCCACAATTTCCCTCGAATATTCTGAAGGCAGGAAAGACTGTAGATCAAAAGTTTTGTGATTGGGGTTGATACTTCTGTTTCTCTTTTGGTAGTCTGCAGAGTGTATTCTCATACCAAAGACACTAGAATGAATATAAGCAGCAGTTCATCTTATTTGTGTAACTTTCTTTTATTCTGCAAACAAATATGTAAGAAAGTCATGTATTTTTCTCTAAATCTGAGAACCATGTAAATAGTGATCAATTAATTGAAATTTTAGAGTGTGGGACAAAAATATAGTCTGCTATAGCAGCTGATTGCTGATAAAATTTAAGAAGACTTATCTAGTCAGAGCCAGGATGAATCTATAACAGACTGCAAACTGTCAGATTGGGAGACTAGACCTAACTTCCTGTTTCATAGAATTGAAAACCTGGATCCGGGAACCCGTGGTCACACAACTACAGCCAGAAGCAGCCAATCTGAAGACATTGTCAGCTGACCTGAAGAATGGGGAGCTAGAATAATCGGACCCCCTCCCCACCTCCAGGGAAGTCAAAAGAGCCTAACCAATTTTAGAATCAATCAGACCCCTAGAGAGAGAGAGTTAACCAGTCAAAATAAAAAAGAACATACTTACCCTAACTGATAATAAAAGAACCTGAGAATCCACCATTGTCTACATTCCTGAATGGTGAGAACCCTACTCATGGGAAATTCAGCTGAAAAAATGTTTTTTGCTTTTGCATACTGTGAGTCTGGGATGTCATTTTTTGGCAAGTCTTGGATCTTAATATGTGGGGGCTTGTCTGGGATGCACTGGAACCCCCCACAACCACCCCACCCCTACACACACAGTCAAATAGCTGAGCATTTCAGGAAAATTTCTTTCCATACCAATTAGTAAGTTGGGGGTGCTCTGTTTGTGTCTGTATTTGTGTCTGTTTTTTTTTTTTATTTTCTAAGTTCTTTTATTTACATTCCAAATGATTTCCCCTTCCCTGTTTCCTCCCTCCCCAAAAGTCCCATAAGTACCCTTCCCTTCCTCTGTTCCCCATTCAACCCCCTCTCACTTCTCTGTCCTGGTATTCGCCTTCATCCAGACTTTCCAGGACCAGGGGTCTCTCCTTCCATCTTCTTGGAAATCTATTGATATGTGAATTGTGCCTTGGGTATTCTGAGATTCTGGGTTAGTATCCCCTTATCAGTGACTACATACCATGTGTATTCTTTTGTGATTGGGTTACCTCACTAAGGATGATATTTTCCAGTTCTGACCATTTGCCTAGCAATTTCGTGAACTCATTGGGTTTTGTTTGTTTGTTTGTTTTGTTTTATTTATTTATTTTTTTATCTTCTAAGTTTTTTTATTTACATTCAAAATCATGTCCCCTTTCCCGTTTCCTCCCTCCCGGAAAGTCCCATAAGCCCCCTTCTCTCCTTCTTTTCTCCATTCAACCCCATCTCATTTCTCTGTCCTGGCATTCCCCTACATCCAGTCTTTCCAGGAACAGGGGTCTCTCCTTCCATCCTCTTGGAAATCTATTGATATGCGTATTGTGTCTAGGTTATTCCGAGATTCTGGAACTCATTGTTTTAAATTGCAGAGTAGTATTCCACAACTTCTGAATCCATTCCTCCGTTGAGGGACATCTGGGTTCTTCCCAGATTCTGGCTATTATAAATGAGGCTGCTATGAACATAGTGGAGCATGTGTCCTTATTGCATGCAGGGGAAGCCTCTGGGTATATGCCCAGGAGTGATATAGCAGGATCCTCCGGGAGTGTCATGCCCAGTTTTCTGAGGAACCACCAGACTGCTTTCCAGAGTGGTTGTACCAGCTTGCAATCCCACCAGCTGTGGAGGAGTGTTCCTCTTTCTCCACATCCTCGCCAACAACTGTTGTCTCCTGTGTTTTTGATCTTAGCCATTCTGACTGGTGTGAGATGGAATCTCAGGGTTGTTTTGATTTGCATTTCCCTAATGACTAAGGATGTTGAACATTTCTTTAGGTGCTTCTCAACCATTAGATATTCTTCAGGTGATAACTCTTTATTTAGTTTTATACCCTACTTTTTAATAGGGTTATTTGACTGTCTAGAGTCTAACTTCTTGAGTTCTTTGTATATATTGAATATTAGGCTTCTGTCTGATGTAGGGTTGGTAAAGATCTTTTCCCAGTTTGTTGGATGCCGCTTTGACCTTTTGACAGTGTCCTTTGCCTTACAGAAACTTTGCAATTTTAACATGAAAGGATGCTTAATTTTGTCAAATGCTTTCTCAGCATCTATTGAAATGACCATGTGGTTTTTTTTCTTTGAGATTGTTTATGTAGTGGATTACATTGATGGACTTCCTTATATTGAACCATCCCTGCATCCCTGGGATGAAGCCTACTTGATCGTGGTGAATGATCGTTTTGATGTGTTCTTGGATTCGGTTGGCAAGAATTTTATTGAGTATTTTTGCATCAATATTCATAAGAGAAATTGTCTTGAGATTCTCTTTCTTTGTCGAATCTTTGTGTGATTTTGGTATTAGTGTAATTGTGGCTTCATAGAACGAGTTCAGTAGTGTTCCTTTTGTTTCTATTATGTGGAATAGTTTGAAGAGTATTGGTGTTAGGTTTTCTTTGAAGATCTGATAGAATTCTGCACTAAAACAATCTGGACCTGTGGTTTTTTTGGTTGGAAGTCTTCCAATGATGACTTCTATTTCTTCAAGGGTTATAGGATGGTGTAGATGGTCTATTTGATCCTGATTTAATTTTGGTATTTGATATCTGTCTAGGAAATTGTCCATTTACTCCAGATTTTCTAGTTGTGTTTAATACAGGCTTTTGTAGTAGGATCTGATGATTTTTTTGAATTTCCTCAGTTTCTGTTGCTATCTCTCCCTTTTCATTTCTGATATTGTTAGTTTGGATACTGTCTCTATGCCCTCTGGCTAATCTGGCTAAGGGCTTATCTAACTTGTTGATTTTCTTAAAGAACCAACTCCTAGTTTTGTTGATTTTTTGTATGGTTTTGTTTGTTTCTACTTGATTGACTTCAGCCCTGAGTTTGATGATTTCCTGCCTTCTACTCCTCTTGGGTGTATTTACTTCTTTTTGTTCCAGGGCTTTCAGGTGTGCCATTAAGCTGCTAGTGTAAGCTCTCTCCTGTTTCTTTTGGAGGCACTCAGGGCTATAAATTTTCCTCTTAGCAGTGCTTTCATTGTGTTCCATGAATTGGGGTATGTTGTGTCTTCCTTTTCATTAAATTTTAAAAAGTTTTTGATTTCTTTCTTTATTTCCTCCTTGATCAAGGTATCATTGAGTAGAGCATTGTTCAGCTTCCATGTGTATGTGGGCTTTCTGTTGTTTTTGTTGTTATTGAAGACCACCATTATTCCATAGTGATCTTATAGGAGGCATGGGATTAATTCGTTCTTCTTATATCTGTTGAGGTCTGTTTTGTGACCAATTATATGGTCGATTTTGGAGAAGGTACCATGAGGAGCTGAGAAGAAGGTATATTCTTATGCTTAAGGATGAAATGGTATATATATATATATATCATACACATATATATATATATATATATATATATCATACATATATATATATATATATATATGTTAGTTCCATTTGGTCCAAGGCTGCAATTAGTTTCACTGTGTCCCTGTTTAGTTTCTGTTTTCCTGAACGATCCATTTCAGAGAGCAGGGTGTTGAAGTCACCCACTATTTTTATGTGATGTGCGATGTATGCTTTGAGCTTTAGTAAAGTTTCTATTACGAATGAAGGTGCTCTTGCATTTGGAGCATAGATACTCAGAATTGAAATTCTTCTTGGTGGATTTTTTCTTTGATCAGTATTTAGTATCCTTCTGTTTCTTTTTTGATGACTTTAGGTTGAAAGTCATTTTTATATGATATTAGGATGGCTACTCCGGCTCATTTCCTGTGACCATTTGCTTGTAAAATTGATTTCCAGCCTTTTACTCTGAGGTAGTGTTTGTCTATGACACTGAGGTGCATTTCCTGCATGCAGCAAAATGCTGGGTCCTGTATATATATCCAGCTTGTTAGTCTATGTCTTTTTATTGTGGAATTGAGACCATTGATATTAAAAGAGATTAAGGAATAGTGTTTATTGCCACCTGCTATTCTTGACACTATCTTTATGTTTGAGTGGTTATCTACTTTTGGGTTTGATGAAAGAAGGTTGCTATCTCTATTTTTCCAAGGTGTAGTTTCTCTCCTTGTATTGGCAGTTTCCACCTATTTTCTTTTGCAGGGCTGGGTATGTGGAAAGATATTGTGTAAATTTGGTTTTATCATGGAATATCTTGGTCTCTCCATCTCTGGTGATTTAGAATTTTGCTAGGTATAGTAGTCTAGGCTGGCATTTGTGTTCTCTTAGTGTCTGCATGAGATCTGCCCAGGATCTTCTGGCTTTCATAGTGTCTGGTGAGAAGTCTGATGTGATTCGGATATGTCTTCCTTTATATGTTACTTGGCCTTTTTCTCTTACTGCTTTTAGTATTCTTTCCTTGTTTAGTACATTTGGTGTTTTGATCACAATGTGAAGGGAGGTATTTCTGTTCTGGTCCAGTCTGTTTGGAGTTCTGTAGGCTTCTTGTACATTCATTGGCATCTCTTTCTTTAGGTTAGGGAAGTTTTCCTCCATAATTTTGTTGAAGATATTTACTGGCCCTTTAAGTTGCAAATCTTCACTCTCATCTATACCTATAATCCTTAGGTTTGGTCTTCTCATTGTGTTCTGGATTTCCTGGATGTTTTGGGTTACACGTTTTTGCATTTTGCATTTTCTTTGACTGTTGAGTCGATGCTTTCTATGGAATCTTCAGCACCTGAGATTCTTTCTTCCATCTCTTGTATTCTATTGTTGATGTTTGCATCTATGACTCCTGATTTCTTCCCAAGGTTTTCTATCTCCAAAGTTGTCTCCCTTTGTGATTTCTTAGTTGTTTCTACTTCCTTTTTTAGATCCTGAATGGATTTGCTCAGTTCCTTCACTTGTTTGTTTTTGTTTTCCTGTATTTCTTTGAGATATTTTTGCATTTCCTCTTTCAGAATTTCTGCCTGTTGACCCCAGTTCTCCTGTATTTCTTCAAGCAATTTTTGTTTTTCCTTCTCATGGGCTTCCATCGGTTGATTCATATTCTCCTGCATTTTTTAAGCAATTCTTTTGTTTCTTTTGTAAGGACATCTACCCGTTGATTCATTTCTTTAAGCGATTTTTGTGTTGCCTCCTTACGGGCCTCCATCTGTTGACCCATATTCTCCTGCATTTCTTTAAGTGATTTTTGTGTTTCCTTCATAAGGGCATCTACCCGTTGATTCATTTCTTTAAGCGATTTTTTTGTTGCCTTCTTATGGGCCTCCATCAGTTGACCCATATTCTCCTGAATTTCTCTAAGTGATTTTTGTGTTTCCTTTGTAAGGGCTTTTACCTGTTGATTCATGTTCTCCTGTATTTCTTTATGAGATTTATTTGCGTACTTCTTGAAATTCTCTAATAGCATCATGAGAAGTGGTTTTAAATTCAGATCTTGTCTTTCGGGTGTGATGGGGCATCCAGGACTTGCTGCTGTTGGAGAGTTGGGTTCGAATGGTGCCATAGTGCCTTGATTTCTGTTAGTAACATTCCTAAGTTTGCCTTTTGCCATCTGGTTACCTCTGGTGTTAGTTGGTCCTGCTGTCACTGGCTGTTGGTTGGACCTCCTGTGAGCCTGCAAAGCTATTTCTGCCCCCCCCCCAACATACCGGGATTCCCCTGGCACAAATTCCTGGGGGGCTGCCCTGCTCCTGAGTGACTTTGGAGCCCTGATGTGCCTTGCCCCAAGTGATGTTATATTGGGGAATCCCTGCACATCTGAAGGCTCAGAGCAGTCAATCCCCAGAGGACAGGTCGCCAAGAGGGGGTTGGTGCGCTCCCTCCCTGTGCGGGTGCGCTCTCTCCCATTTGGGGTCCCTCTGCAGGGCAGATGTCCCACAGCAGAGCTGGCATGTAGATGACCGCAGAACTGCCCAGCTCTTGGGAGCAGGAAGCACACAAGCTCGCTGAGTCCCAAGCGACATTATGCTTGATTGTCCCTGTGCCTGGAGGTCCCAATTGCCCTGTTGTGGGAGCAAAGATGGCGGAGTGCACTGTGCACCCTCTCGGCGCACATCACTCTGCAGGGCTGTTGGCCCACAGCAGAGCTGGCGCCCAGACGACCACAGAGCTGCCCTGCTCTTGGTCGCAAATAGAAGCCCAATAGGCTGTGTCCCAAGTGATGTTATATTGGGGAGTCCCTGAGTACCTGGAGGCTCAGCGCAGTTGATCCCAGGAGCAGAGGTTGCCAAGGGAAGGCTGGTGCGCTCCCTCCCTGTGTGGGTGCGTTCCTATGTCTTGTTTTTATGTTGTCAATTTGGAGGCCAAGAGGGAAAGAGAGGACACATATTCTGTCATCCAGCCTGGGACGAAAGTTTTCTCCTGAAAACCCGTCTTGGAAAATTTGCTATTTCTCATCTGATTTCTGAATCTGCGGGGAGTCTGTGGGCCTTCCTCCATCAGGAAGAAAGACCATCTGAAACTCTTTTTTTTTTTTGTTTCACAATATGTCAGTCTCCTATTAATCTAAAGCAAGTAGAGGAAGATTATCTGAAATAGCCTTTCTGTTTTGCTTTTGTTTTCCCAGAGACATCATTTTATTCATTTTTGTGTGTGTTTTGTTCATGACATTTTTACTTATGTATAAGTTCCTGTTTGATTCCTAAGGATGGGGAAGACAGCCAGCTCCACTCTGCTGGACCTAGTCCAGTTACATTTCAAGGACTTCAGGTGCTTGGCAGAGAATCTAGATGTAACTGTACAATTGGAAAAATTAACCATCTTTTGCATGCTATCTTTAACTCCTGCATCATGGAACATCTGGGTCCATTTGATGGTACATCTGGTTCTCTTCCCTCTCCCCTTCTCCCAACTATATTGGTTGTCCTGGGCATGCTGGTCCATTTATACCTGCAGTTTGTTTCATTCCTTGGTTTTTATTCTGTGTTTCCTATTCAGAGAAAAAAAATGGTTAAAGAAAAAGAGCCCAGAATTTACAAAGGAGAATAAAAAAGATTTTACTGCAGATTTCTGTGGCATACCAGAAATTTGCCCTGGCTCCAGCCCTTACCTTTCCCAGCCCTGTGAGAGCACCGTACTCTCCAACCTTTTCTGCTCAATTGCTCTGACATCCTGAATGGCCAGACTTCCAAACCAGCCATCTGAGAGTCCATTTAACCTATCTGAGATGTCATCTTAAGACTCCTTATGTAGGCCAATCTTAGTTTGGTCTGATTGTTGCTCTGTCTCATGCTTAAAAAGATAGGCCAAACTTATCTTGTTGCTGTTGACCCTTATCTCTGTCTTACCTTCACAAGGGGATTTCTAAAGTGGTGCTGCTCTCAAAAGCATTGCACCTGCAGCTAGAAGCTGAACACTGCTGGAGAAAAACCTACCTCTTGTAATGAATCAAGAAGACACAAGTCAGGATGCTACTCGATCAAGTACAAATTGCTCTTAAAGGGAAATGAGAAGCTTCCAAGTTTTCTGGTAAGGAAGCTGATGGCTAATCCTGCTACAGAATTTCTGTGTCCACAAGAACTGGACTCAACATGTAACAAGTTGCTTTACCCTTGAAATTACAGCTGAAAGAAATAAAGTTTTGTTTGGCTGTTTTAAATATGTAAATGTATGTTGCCAATACATGTTTATTTCTTTCTGGCCACATACACACATGCACAAACACACACACACATATATGTATATATATATATGTATATGTGTGTGTACATACATATATATACATATACACATATATACACATGTTCTATGCATGTATTGGCTATAAAATATTAATTTATAATTAATGATACCTGGTTAATAATATTGTAACAAAAGCTGGTTTAAAACAATTCACAGTTAAAGCCATCTTGGGCAACAATACATGCCATGAACCAGTCAAGGGCTCTAAAGATACATTTAAAGTGGGATAATATTTTGTCCTAGAAACCAGATTGAAAAGGGAGGATTTAAATTTCTTTTCTTTTGTGACTTACTAAAGGTACACCTGCATGTGTTCATACACAAGAACTGGCAGCCAAACATTGTAACACGAAAACACTATACTTGATATCGATTTTAGAAACTGGATGTTTAAACTGATTAAAAAAATTAAAACTTCAAGTTCCTTCTATTTGTTTGCAAACTTCATGAAGTCATTGTTTTTTAAAGCTGAGTAGTACTTCATTGTGTAAATGTACCACATTTTCTGTATCCATTTTTCTATTTTACTGGGTTATAAAAATATCATCTAGAGTGAGGTAACCCAGTCACAAAAGAACACACATGGTACATACTCCATCATAAGTGGATAATAGCCGAAAATAAAATTGGAATTCTCATGATACAACTCACTGACCATATGAAACCCAAGAAAAAGGAAAATCACACCAAAGTGTGGATGCTACAGTCCTACTCAGTAGTGGGAAGAAAATAATCTCCATGAAGTAGAGGGAGAAAGGGATCTGGAAGGGAAAGATAAGCAGGATAGAAAATGAGGGACAGATCAGATACAGGAGGATATGGGAGAGAAGTACAGAGAGTCAAAAATTTAAAAGGATGTGTGTAGCAGTGGGGGTGGGAGAACTAGAAATTCCCAAATGCCAGGAACCCAAGACCAGGAACCAATAGGGAGGACATTAGTCCAAATACCCAACAAAGGGGAGAGAGAACCTATAGAGACCATATCCAGTGAATAAGCATGGTCCCCAATTGAAGGATTGGGCCACCCACTCACCTCAAAAATATTAATTCTGAATTTCTCCTGTCAAAAGGAAATGCAGGGTTAAAGAGTGGAGTAGAGACTGAAGGAAATGCCATCCAGAGATTCCCCCATCTAGGGCTCCATCCCATCTGCAGATCACAAACCAAGATACTATTGATGATGTCAAGAAGTACTTACTGAGAGGAGCCTGGTATAGCTGTCCACTGAGAGGCTCTGCCAGAACCTTATCAATACAGAAGTTTATGCATGTAGCCAAACATTAGACTGAACATGGGGATATTATATATATATATATATATATATATATATATATATATATATATATAAAACTTTGGGACATTATTAAATTTATTAAATAATTAACATGTCTTTGTTGGTGTGATGGTTACAATAAAATATTGCTGTATTGGACAGCAACAATGAGGTTTTAAACCTATGGGTTGAGGAAGATAATTTTGATGAAGAAAACTCAAGCATTTACAGATAATGATGCAATAAATCTGATGTTAAAACAATGGATGTGGTAACAAAAGGTTTTATAATAGAGCCAAAAAAGACTACAGTTCTTATCAGGAGAGAAAACAAAAAGCCGTCAGGAAAACTGCAGGCCACTTTGAGACAGTTCTTCCACATACATTAGAACAACTGTAAAAATCTGCCTCAAGAAGAATGAGAATCCAAAGTCAGAAACTACAGCAGCTTAAACAGGAAATTCATCTAATAAAAGGCATTTATAGGCACAATTTCCAAAAAGAAAATTACAGCTATTGATTAATGCAATATGATATTACCTAGATATATATTCCTGGGTCTTTTATCTGTTGTAGCCTTTCTTTTTAAATTAAATAACTTGATAACTTAAAGATTATATTTAAGGGTTAAAATGTTAAAATGTTAAAAATTATTAGATCTTGGAATTTATTTAACTTCCTTTCAGTTTGCCTGAGCCCTGGCAAATGTACAGCAGTCCAAAGTTGATAAGAGTTCTGTAAGCCCCAAATTTTTAAGATTCTCCTGTCCTGACACTGGTGTCGGCCTAAACTAAATCATAAGGGCAATTACTAAGTTCTGTTATATTCAGTCACCTTATGAATTATGCTTTTAATTTTAAAAGTTTTATTTTAATATTAAAAGAACTTCAATTCAAAACTGTAATGTTTAAGGCTCTAACCTAACAGGGATTGATAGTCAAGCTGTAAATGTTCAGAAATACATATGAACCCATGGTAAGTACTGATGAAGTTAATAAAAATTTAAGGCTTTATTTAGTCTTCTGTTCCATATTTGCAAGGTACAATTTAGAGCAGGTAACTAAAAACAAAGACTGCTTAACTTAGATATACTAGGATGATACTGGCCCTCAAATTTGTCAGGGATCTGCTGAATATGACATTTAATATGTTAAACTTACTATCATAGACAGATACTAGTCAAGGTCTCTAAGAAGAGATGTGCACAATGACAGAAGACACCTCCCGAATTGTGGTATAGTAACCACAGGTCAGAATTGCCCAATGCCTCACTTGCTGCCAGTGCCTAGCCTCTGGATAAACAAAGGAATACTGGAGAATTGATTGCCACATCTTTAGACAAGGTGAGGTAAGTTTCTCCCATGTTCTTCACTTACTGGGCCTGATGGCCAAAGATTGCTTCTTCTCTCAGTGCCTGAGGCAGGCAGGAGCCTGGGCAACTATCTGAGTAATGGAATACGGATGATTCCCTGTCATTTTAATTTATCCTTCAAGTTCTCTGATTCCATTGATGCTTACTTTTAGCTTAACAGCTAAAAAACAGGCACCTAGCTTCTTACATCAAGGTAATATAGTATTGTGTTAGTTTATTGGTTAATTTATTATTTAAAACTACTAGGCCTCTTTAAAAAAATGGCAGAGCTCAGCGGTTAAGGGCACTGAGTGCTTTATATTTCAGATGTAGCTTTTTACTCTCATTTTTAAAAACTTGTTTGCAATAACTGTTCTCAGTAATAGCTACTCATGTCTCTGAGTAGACATGATTAGATGGAAAGAAAAAGATGCAAAGACTTTGCAAGTTCTGAGTATTATAAGGAATGTAAAAGTCTGAGGATACAAAAACTTAAGTGTGATCTAAGTGTCTAAAATTATCTAAGGTTTATAAATGCAAGTTGTAGAGGTATAAGATAGTGATTAAGGTATCTGAAAAATGGAAAACATTTCAGATTGATTTCCCTCATCTGTGCTATTACACTAAGATTTTAAAAGTTCAATATTTTAATATAGATCAATGGAGTTTTGGTAAATTAATGGAATACTGGCAGTTCACAATTCAGTCACAAGTTAAAATTTTAAATTACCTTTGGTTGTCTTCTAAATATAGATTTAGATGTGTTTCTTATAATGCTGAGAATACCTCTCTTCATTCTCTATATCTAGCCTTCTGGACTAAGAAAAAAATGTTCTATTGCTTTTGATCCAAATCTAGAGTTTTACCAGCTTTGAAAAGCACAAGTCTACATTTATTGTCTTAAAGATACCTATTAACTATTTTTTTCTAAGACATGAGTTTCAATAAAAAGGGAATTACTAATTTACATCCTTTTGTAAACTAAATAATCTTCAGGGATTCAAGAATCCCAAGACTTGGATCTGTCTGCCATAGATCAAATGGAATCCAGGTAAGTACACCAGTCTACCCTTAAAAACGAAATTTTCCCTTGGTTTTGGGATATCATAGTAGACAAATTTAACCTCTATTCCGAGTCTATATTTTTTCTGAGCTGATTTTTACCTGGCTTCCCTGACAGACTCCATCCAGGGAACACCTGAGGATTGCAAGTTGCTAAACTCTGACTTACTGAAAGCTGATATCCCATATATTCGATATGTTGGTTCCTTATCTTTCAGCTGGATCATCTAATCAGATGCTTCTGATAAACGTTCCATTGCTCAGGCTTTGACAAGAATTTTAATCATCCTGGATCTCCAAAAGGCAAAGTACTAATGTCAATAGGAAGTAGTTACAGGAAGGAAAATAAATAAATAAATAAATAAATAAATAAATAAATAAAGATGTCCTTTACCCTGCCTTGTAGTCTGAGGTGCTACGTCAAAAAGGCCCATGTTTTGGCAATAACTTATAATTCTTAGGTCCCAATAGATGCCTTGACCAATGACTCAGACCTTGCGAAACAGAACTGATGAATCAATTATTTGATTCAATTACAAATAAGACAGAGGAATGAGAGGCTATGTGTTAGCATGCTCCATTTGTACTTGGACTAGTTACAGATTTACTGATGACTGAGTATCTGTGTTATCTGAAAATTCATTGGTTGGATCCTTAATTATCAGCATAGCATCATTTGAAGACAGAAGCATGAGAGAGTAATTGCATATAAGTAAATTTACAAGAAGGAAGCATTATAGTTGGCCAAGTGGCCTTCTTTCTCTTCCAGATATATAAACATATCAAGCAAAGTCCATATGTAAACAGAATGGAAATTCTTATCAAAATCCAGGAAAATAGCCTTCCCTATACACTGACTCAACAGACAGACTGAAAGGTTTTAGGCAAAGAATATTTTATCATCATTATGTAAGATTTATGTTTATTTTCTATATTTTTAAATTTGTGGCAAATGTCATAAATAACTTCCTAACAGGCTTATGTCACTACTTATCATTGTAAATTTTTGATTAATTAGATTAGTATTCAATACAAATTGACTATTAGTATTAGATAAACAAACTTGTACTGATGACCACAAAGTAGTAAACCTCCATTATATGAATGCCTAGAGCTGCTGAGAAATGTGAAATTTGCCTAGTGATAATAAAAAGCTGTATGATAAGTTATATTGTAGAGCAAATTAGATTGTGTGTATGAGTGTGTGTGTGTATGTGTGTCTGCATGAGAGTGTGTGCACCCTTATGTGTATGTGCCCATAAATTTAAATAAATATATGCAAATGTAATAGGAATTAACCATACTGATAAATGATACACACATGCATTCATACATATTTTCCTCATATTTTTTTAATCATGGGAGATACAGTATATGTTAATTTCTACCATTCTAGCCATCTTTTACTGCTATATTTATTGACTAATATCACCAATATTTTAAGTTTTTGTAGTGTACTTAATCACACCCTAGTTTCATGTTTCAATTGTAAGTTTTATATATGAAAATACTGATTGTCAATTTCTTCTTAGAATATTCTCTACATACCATTTTATTTATTAAATGAGTTCATTGTTCACAAACACTGTCTACCTTAAGGGCATTATTTTTGACATACTTTCTAAATATTCATATATACTCCAAGACTTGAGTTGATTTGTTATTTTACTTTTTTTAACATGTCTGCTAGGGTGTACTTGGTATTTTTGGGTACCTTATTATCTTTGTGGAGTAATCTCCCAGATTTTGACACATATTCTTTAGTTGTTTTTTTAAATCTTTGCACAGAAATATAAATATTAATCCACCAACTGCAAATATATTTTCTTCCTCATATTTAATTACTAGTCTAACTAAATAAATTTATTTGATATTTAGATACTGCTTCATTTTTTATCTCCATTCAAGGATGTTGATTATCTCTACAAGACTGTTTACTTTCTGAAACATGATTGTAAGATTATTATTTATTCTATTTTTAAATGTTTACTTGTGATTTTATTAGTGATATGTTCTTAATTTAATCTGACTGAAAAGTTTGAATTTGAAGCTGCCTTTTTCATTCAACTTTTGAAAATATTCTAATATAATCATGTTCTATTGTTTTATGTTTTAATTTTAAAACATCTCTGGATTATTTTAATGTTTAGTTCTTATTGAAAAAATGATGTGTCTCAAATACTACTTCCACTGTTCTTTAAGATATTACTCACTATTCAACTTTCAGATAATCCGTATTCTTGTCCACAATTTTTGTAATGAATACAAGATAAACATTCAACATAAAGTGGAAGGCCTTATTCGGGGATCCTTGGGAATCTGAACATCCTTGTTTCTGATTTTTTATTAACCTTACTATAGTTCATTAATAATGGCTACTTCATTTAACATCAATTTCTTGATTGCAGATATAAATATAAAAGTATTATTAAAGAAATAAGAGGACTTATTTTGATTTAAGCTTATTTTTCAGTCCATATTTTCTGCAACTTGCTTTTAGAAAGTTTCTACATTGTTTATCTTGAGTTGTATATTTTACATTTAAGTGTTAGTCGGTATTACAAGAATTTGGTAAATTATACTTTAAGAATATACTGGGAATATGTTTTTTATGTTTTATTGTATTAGATTTTTACAATTCTGGGAATTTCATCTAGGAAAAGAATCTATTCTCACTTTCTAGAGACCCAGAGTGAAAATTCATTCTGTACAAGTAATTGCACATTACCATTTAATCCTTCAATAAATTTGAACTGTGAGGACAGGTATGGGCTTGAAAACTGATCAATAACAAAGCAGTTTGAGTCTTCTCACAGGTGGAGAAAGTCTTTCATAAACAGAAGAATATACATACATACTGGCCATGTCCAACCTCAAAAGCAATTCATTAACTTGGAAAAGTAAACTTCATAAAAGTTAACATAATTGTCATATTAGGAAAGGTTCTGGAAAGACTGCAGGAAGAAACAGTTTTGGAAATTTGAGAGATGGTTTTCACTTATTATTTTAGTGTGATGTCAAGAGAAAAAACTACCTGCTGCATTCACTACTAAAATTGTGGCCAATAATACAGTTATCTGAGAGTTGAACAGTGAATAACATCTTAATCAAAAAAAAAAGTACATGACTTTTCTTTCTTCTCTTTCCAAAGATGATAAAATTAAAAAAAAGAATAACAAAGTTATGATTGAAGAAATAAGGCTGTGTATCTGTAGAGAATGATTTAAATGGATTACCAAATGATGAACAGAGATGTAATAAAATTAAGAGATGTAGCACCCTAGAGCTTAATAGTAAAGGTTACCGTGGACATGGAAACTGTTCCTTTTTCATTATGAAGCAATTCTTTTCCGCCCAGTGATCTAGTCAACACACAAAAGGAATAAGTGTGACTGACAGTACCATAAACTTGAGAACTGACTCCTCAGACACATAATAAATTGACTAGCTCTGACCAAACATCCCACCCTTTTATAACCAGCAGGAGACATGAACTAAGATAATAGCATTATGAGCATATGACTTTGGAAGTTTTCTGGACACTAAATGTGAACTCTGCTCCTAGAGTAGAACTGTTGTTTTAGCATGGAGCTCTTGCCCATATCATACTATTTTATATGTGCTAGTTTTCTGTCAATGTGATATGAAGTAGAAACACCTGAGAGGAGGGAAGCCAATTGGGAAAAAAAAAAAGCCTCCAAAGTACCAAGCTGTAGGCAGCAAATCTGTAGGAAATTTTCTTAATTATTGATTGATGCTGTAGGCCCAGCATATTACAGTTGCAGATATCCTTGAGCTTCTGATTCTGGATTTTATATGAAGGCAGACTGAAAATGCAAAGAGGAGAAAATCAACAAACAGTGCTCTTCCATAACCTCTGAAACAGTGCCTGCTTCCAGGTTCCCAAATCATTTGAATTTCTGCCTTTGCTTCCCTCCGTGGACTCTGTGATTCACCACATGTAACCAACGTAAGCCATTTTCTGTTAACACTGCATTTGGTCGTGATGTTCATCATAGCAATAGCAGCCTGACAGAAGACCAATTTCCTAATATGGCATCTTCCTGACATGACATATATTGTCTGTATATTATATTCTCATGAAGTTGAAGAAAATCTGAAAAAGTTGCCTATCTTAACAGAGCTTCTACTGCAGAAATGTTCTCTTACAATATACAAAGCAGAGTATTAAAAATACATACAGAATACAGTTATGAAATAGATAATACAGAAAACATACACAACAATGAACATGAATATATAAATTCAAATGTATTATATATTGCTTTCATAATAGAATATATACTTAGAAACTGGAGTAAACAAAAAAGGAATGATTAAAGACAAAGTTCAATACAAAGTGTAAATTATAGCAAGTATTCAAGAACAGCAGAAATAATTTGATATAAAGACATATAAAGAAAGAAAATTGGATGGGTATATTTTAAGATCATACAGAAGAGCTAAAAACACAAACATGAATAATTCAATTGGTTTCTAAATAGTAAGAAATTCAAAATGTAGAAGAAATATAAAGTTAGAAAAAATTCATACATCTTGGTATAAAGGAAAACTATATTTAAAAGTCATAATGATCCCCTTTCCTTGTTTCCCCTCAGAAAACCCCCTATCCCATCCCCTCTCCCCCTGCTTACCAATCTACCCACTCCCTGTCTTGACATTCACCTATTTGAACTGTAAATAAAGAAAATATCTAATAATATAAAAAACAAAAGAAAGAAAAACTCTTGCTTTTCAAAAAAAAGAAAAAATATTTTTATAAAAAAGTTCATAAGGAAGATAAAAATTGAAGTTTAAAACTACAGAAACAATACTATATACATTCGATATTTCGAGAAGCAAATGTTAAAATTTATTTTCTAGATATACATCAAGTTAAAGTTAATCACTATCAGAATAAATTTAGAATAATTATCTGAATGCTTTTGGAGATATTGATAGTAAATTGGTTATCTATTGGTTCTAAAGGAGAAACTAGACTTGATCCATGTAGCTTCTCATGTCCAAATTTCATCTCCAGCAATGATGACTTTCTCCATTTTCAATAAACCAGAAAACTAAAGCCAATTAAAACGTAACGCTGTGACAGGAAGTCATTGATTCATCCACAATTTGTTAAATGTAATAAGTTATAAACTCAAACAAGAAATGTGGTTAGGGGAATATATGACTTGGCTTAATTAGAAAATCTGCAAACTCATATTAGATAGGACATAAATACAGAGAAAGAAATTGGCAAAATGGATGCCATATACCTTTGCAACGACTCAGCTAACTACAAAAATACATATTCATTGATAGTTGTTATGAAATGATATAATATTTATGAATTCAAATGTATGCATATAGCTAGCTTATGTAAGAAAGTGTATTTTAGCAGTAAAAGCTGGAAAGAGTTAAGATTAGAAGAAATATGCTAAATTCTCATCCTCTGAAAATGTGAAGTCAATACATTTGAACAGATCTGTCATACTAAAAGAGAGTGTTAAAAATATTACTTAGGGACTGAGCAGACTGGTGCAGCCAGGAACTTAGGGAACACCCCAGTGTAAGATCACTTGGGACATCGTCCTCCAGGGCCTCTCCTGCACCCAGGAGTTGAGCAGTGCCACAAGCATCTGTGCACCTATCCTGCCAGGGGACATCTACTCTGCAGGGAGTCCCGCAGTTAGAGGTGAGGCCACCATCTTCACTCCTGTGACTGAGCAGGTTGTTACAGCCAGGAACGCAGAGAACACCTGAGTGTAAGGTCATTTGGGACTCTGTCCACCAGGGTCCCACCTGCAACCAGGAGCTGGGCAGCACCACATCACACTGTGCCAGGGGAAATCCAGGGGTGCTGAGAAAGACTTGCAAGGACACAGGAGATATAAGCACCAGCCAGAGACAGCAGGACCCACTAACACCAGAGATAACCAGATGGCAAAAGGCAAATGTAGGAACATTACTAAAAGAAATCAAGGCAACATGGCACCATCAGAACCCAATACTCCCACAACAGCAAGTCCAGGATACTCCAACACACCAGAAAAGCAATATTTGGATTTAAAAATAATGATGATGATAGAAGGCTTCAAGAAGGACATAAATGACTCCCTTAAAGAATACAGGAGAACACAAGTAAACAGGGAGAAGCCCTTAAAGAACTACAGGAAAACACACAAAAAAAATGTGAAGGAATTGAACAAAATCATCCAAGATCTTAAAATGGAGGTAGAAACAATAAAGAAATCACAAAGGGAAACAACTCTGCACATAGAAAACCTAGGAAAGAAGTCAGGAGTCATGGATGCAAGCATCAAAAACAGAAAACCAGAGATAGAAGAGAGAATCTCAGATGCAGAAGATTCCACAGTAAATATTGACACAGCAGAAAAAGAAAATGCAAGATGCAAAAAGCTCCTAACCCAAAATATCTAGAAAATCCAGGACAAAATAAGAAGACCAAACCTAAGGTTATAGGTATAGAAGAGAGGGAAGATTTACAACATAAAGGGCCAGTAAATGTCTTCAGCAAAAATATAGAAGAAAACTTCCATAACCTAAATAAGATATGCTCATGAACATACAAGAAGACTACAGAACTCCAAATAGATTGGACCAGAAAAGAAATTCCTCCCATCACATAATAATTAAAATGCCAAATGCACTAAACAAAGAAAGAATATTAAAAGCAGTAAGGGGAAAAGGTCAAATAATATATAAAGGTAGACCTATCAGAATTACACCAGACTTCACACCAGAGACTATGAAAGCCAGAAGAGACTGGGCAGATGTCATACAGACCCTAAGAGAACACAAATGTCATCCCAAATGCTATACCCAGCAAATCTTTCAATTATCATAGATGGAAAAAACAAGGTATTCCATGACAAAAACAAATATCCAGAATATCTTTCCACAAATCCAGTCCTCCAAGGGATAATGAATAGAAAACACCAAAAAAAAAAAAAAAGGAAACTATACACTAAAAAAGCAAGAAATTAATCTTCTTTCAACAAACCCAAAAGAAGATAACCACAAAAACATAAAAATTACTTCAAAAATAAGAGGAAGTAACAATCACTATTCCTCAATATCTCTTAATATCAGTGGACTCAATTACCTAATAAAAAGAAATAGAATAACAGACATGGGTACATAAGCAGGACCCAACATTTTGTTCCATACAGGAAATGCATCTCAGTGTCAAAGACAAACACTACCTCAGAGTAAGAGGCTAGAAAACAATGGTCCCAGGAGACAAGCTGGAGTAGCCATCCTAATATCCAGTAAAATCGATCTTCAACCAAAAGTTATCTAAAAAGACATTGAAAGACACTTTACACTCATAAAAGGAAAAATATAACAAGAACTCTCAATTCTGAACATCTATGCTCTAAATATAAGGGCATCCTCATTCATAAAAGAAACCTAACTAAAGCTAAAACCATACTTTGCATGTCACACAATAAATTGTGGGTGACCTCAACACCCCACTCTTCCCAATGGACAGATCAGGGAAAGACAAACTAAACACAGACACAGTGAAACTAATGGAAATTTTGAACCAAATGGATTTAATAGATATCTACAGAACATGTCATCATAAATCAAAAGAATATACCTTCTTCTCAGTACCTCATGGTAGCTTCTCCAAAATTGACCATATCATTGGTCACCAAACAGTCCTCAACAGATATAAGAAGATAGAATTAACCCAGTGACTTCTATCAGACCACTATGGAGTAAGAGTGATCTTCAATAGCAACAAAAATAACAGAAAGCCCACATACACTTGGAAGCTGAACAATGCTCTACTCAATGATACCTTGGTCAAGGAAGAAATAAGGAAAGAAATCAAAGAACTTTTAGAATTTAATGAACATGAAGGAATAACATACCCAAATTTATGGGACACAATGAAGCAGTGTCAATAGGACAAAACAGCAATCAACAAATTGGGAAAAAATCATTACCAACCCTACAACTGACAAAGGGCTAATATCCAATATATACAAAGAACTCAAGAAGTTAGACTTTAGAGAGCCAAATAACCCTATTAAAAAATGGACTACAGAGCTAAACAAAGAATTTTCACCTGACAAATATCAAATGGCTGAGAAGCACCTAATGAAATGTATATGGGATGGATCTCTAAGTGGGGTATTATCTGTATGGTCTTTCCCTCAGTCTCAGCTAACCACTTTGTATCTGTATTTCCTTCTGTGGGTATTTTGTTCCCCTTTCTAAGAAGGATCAGAGTATCCATACTTTGTTCTCCCTTCTTCTTGGGCATCATTTGATATGTGAATTGTGCGTTGGGTATTCCGAGCCTCTGGGCTAATATCCACTTATCAGTGAGTGCATACCATGTCTGTTCTTTTGTGATTCAGTTTCCTCATTTGGGATATTTTCCAGTTCCAGTCATTTACCTAAGAATAACATGAATCATGTTTTTAATAACTGGGTAGTATCCCTTTGTGTAAATATACTGCATTTTCTGTATCCATTCTTCCGTTGAGGGACATCTGGGATCTTTCCAGGTTCTGGCTATTATAAATAGGGCTGCTATGAACATAGAGGAGCTGTGTCCTTATTACATGCTGGGGAATCCTCTGGATATATACCCAGGAGTGGTATAGCAGGGTACTCTGGTAGTATCACAACCAGTTTTCTGAGGAACTACCAGACACATTTTCAAAACCCAGACACTGTTATCGATGCCCACAAGTACTTGCTGACTGGAGT
Organism: Tokudaia tokunoshimensis; assembly: GCA_036184795.1. Classification (NCBI taxonomy): domain Eukaryota; kingdom Metazoa; phylum Chordata; class Mammalia; order Rodentia; family Muridae; genus Tokudaia; species Tokudaia tokunoshimensis. The sequence continues at coordinate 64,709,118 of BTHU01000009.1, forward strand.
CAGATATAGCTGTCACCTGGGAGGCTCTGCTAGTGCATGACAAATACAGAAGGGGACACTCTCAGCCAGTCATTGAACTGATCACAGGGTCCCCAATGGGGGTGCTAGAGAAAGGACCCAAGGAGCTGAAGGGGTTTGCAATGCCATAGGAGGAACAATGATATGAGCCACCCAGTGCTCCCAGAGCTCCCAAGGACAAAAATATCAACCAGATAGGACACATAGTGTTACCCATGGCTCCAGATGCATAGGGATTAGAGGATGGTCTTGTTGGACATCAAAGGGAGGAGAGGCCCCTGGTCCTGGAAAGGCTCAATGCAGCAGTGTATGAGAATACCAGAACAGGGAAGTGGGAGGGGGTTGATTGGGGAACAGTGAGAGGGGATATGGCTTATGGGACTTTCGGGGGGGGAACAGAAAAGGGGAAATCATTGGGAATGTAATTAAAGAATATATCTAATAAAAAATTCCTAATTTAAAAAAAAGAAAAAATATTACTTAAATGTATCAAATAAATATAGAATGACTTCAGCAAAAAAAATGTAGAAATTAACATGTCTTCAATGTGACAGATAAAGATCAAGAACAAAGCACCTTACAGTTTATATCCAATACATTTATTATTTGAATTTATATGTGTAAACAGGTACAGAATGAGGTTGGAAATAGAAGTTGTTTTCATTTTAAGTAGGGCATACCTAACATGTGTCTGAGAGTATGAATTTCTGAATTAAATGGTAACAAAGAAATATAACTTTGCCTTAAGGGGAAGTAGACTCAAGTGAACACTTATTTTCAATTTAGATATACTCGATAGATACCTCTTAAAATGGCATATTCATGAGATTGTATCTGCCATTCTTCCTTAATTCTGCTCATAATGATTCACTGAAAACGTTCTACAAGACACTGGGCATTTTTAGAGATATACATAAGGAACACGTTGTGTAATTTTTTTATCACTGCTTTTGACATTCTATTCCTTTCTTTGTAGTGTGGGAGAAAAAGGAAATGAATACTCTGTTCCCAACTTGGCTGATTTTTATACTATTCAAAGGCGTAAAGTAGCTCTTAGAATTGAATACATTAGATTTTTTATGATGTAAAGCATCTTATTACTTATGTTCTATCTTCCCTAGACTTTATCATTTTAAGGACAGCCGAGTGATAACATTTTCTTTTTTTTTTTTTTAATTTTATTTTATTTTATTTTTTTAATTTACATTCCAAATCACTTCCCCTTTCCCGTTTCCTCCCTCCCCGAAAGTCCCATAAGCTCCCTTCCCTCCCTCTTTTCTCCGTTCAACCCCCTCTCATTACTCTGTCCTGGCGTTCCCCTACATCCAGTCTTTCCAGGACCAGGGGTCTCTCCTTCCATCTTTTTAGAAATCTATTGATATGCTGATTGTGTCTAGGGTATTCTGAGATTCTGGGTCAATATCCCCTTATCAGTGACTTCATACCATGTGTGATCTTTTGTGATTGGGTTACCTCACTAAGGATGATATTTTCAAGTTCTGACCATTTGCCTAGGAATTTCGTGAATTCATTGTTTTTAATTGCAGAGTAGTATTCCATTGTGTAAATATACCACATCTTCTGAATCCATTCCTCCGTTGAGGGACATCTGGGTTCTTTCCAGCTTCTGGCTATTATAAATAAGGCTGCTATGAATATAGTGGAGCATGTGTCCTTATTGCATGCAGGTAAAGTCTCTGGGTATATGCCCAGGAGTGGTATAGCCGGATCCTCCGGAAGTGTCATGCCCAGTTTTCTGAGGAGCCGCCAGACTGCTTTCCAGAGTGGTTGTACCAGCCTGCAATTCCACCAGCAGTGGAGGAGTGTTCCTCTTTCTCCACATCCTCGCCAACAACTGCTGTCTCCTGTGTTTTTGATCTTAGCCATTCTGACTGGTGTGAGATGGAATCTCAGGGTTGTTTTGATTTGCATTTCCCTAATGACTAAGGATGATGAACATCTCTTTAGGTGCTTCTCAGCCATTAGATATTCTTCAGGTGAGAACTCTTTGTGTAGCTCTGTACCCCATTTTTTAATAGGGTTACTTGCCTCTCTGGAGTTTAACTTCTTGAGTTCTTTGTATATCTTGGATATTAGCCCTCTGTCGGATGTAAGGTTGGTAAAGATCATTTCCCAGTTAGTTGGTTGCCGCTTTGTCTTTTTGACGGTGTCTTTTGCCTTGCAAAAACTTTGTAATTTAATGAGGTCCCATTTGTCTATTCTTGATCTTAGAGTATAAGCTATTGGAGTTCTGTTCAGGAAATTCTCCCCTGTGCCCATATGTTCAAGGTTCTTCCCTAGTTTCCCTTCTATTAGTTTCAGTGTGTCTGGTTTTATGTGGAGATCTTTGATCCACTTAGAATTGAGCTTAGTGCAAGGAGATAAGGATGGGTCAATTTGCATTCTTCTGCATGTTGACCTCCAGCTGAGCCAGCACCATTTGTTGAAAAGGCTATCTTTTTTCCACTGGATGGTTTTAGCTCCTTTGTCAAAGATCAAGTGACCATAGGAGTGTGGATTCATTTCTGGGTCTTCAATTCTGTTCCATTGATCTACATGTCTGTTACTGTACCAATACCATGCAGTTTTTAACACTATTGCTCTGTAGTACAGCTTGAGGTCCGGGATACTGATTCCCCCAGAGGTTCTTTTACTCTTGAGAATAGTTTTAGCTATTCTGGGTTTTCTATTATTCCAGATGAATTTTTGAATTGCTCTTTCTAACTCTATGAAGAATTTTCAATTAGAATTTTCATAGAAACCCGGGCACTTTGATCTGATGGTGGCAATGAAAAGTACATTCCTACACGTTGGGAACACATTTTAAATTATTATTGCTCTCCTTAGACCGAGAGTACTAGATATTGAGTATTGTTCACCATTCCTTTTTAATTAATATTTAATTATAACACTAATGAGGAAGATGTTTTAATATTAAAAATAACAAAACTACAGTCTATTACATGCTACTAAACATCATGTGACACAAAGGTTTATTCTTTCAGACATACATCCCCTATTTATGTTATTTCATTGAAAACATTACCGTGTTCTTTAGATTCACCACTGCATATTCTCAGGCAGTCCCCATCATGTTGCAGTCATCATTTAGATCCTGGACTCTTCCCCTTGTCTGAGAGTGTACAATTTAATGTCTGTATAAAAACCTAAAAACATCGCAAAAGATTCCCCTCATGGTGCAATGTAACTATATTCAGAGGCCATGAAAAATCAATGTCTTTAGGGTAGTCTTTACTTTTACTAATATCTTTGTCATAAAAGTAATTGGAAAATGGAACATGCCACATGTTGTCCTGACAAACTGTAAAATTACAATCAGATGAGTGAATATAAAGAGAGCCCTGAGAGGAACCCAAACATTCTGTGATGTTTTGTATATCCACAGCCCAGGGAGTGGCACTATTAGAAAGTGTGGCTCTGTTGGAGTAGATGTGTCACTGTGGGTGTGAGCTATAAGACCTTCATCCTAGGTACCTCGAAGTCAGTATTATGCTAGTAGCCTTCAGATGAAGATGTAGAATTATCAGGTCCTCCTGCACCATGCCTGTATTCCCACCTCGATGATAATGGACTAAACTTTTAAGCTAGCCCCAACTAAATGTTGTTTTTATAAGAGTTCCCTTGCTTATGTTTTCTGTTCACAGCAGTAAATCCCTAACTAAGACTCCTTCTAATCTCTTTCCTAGGACAACCAGATTCCAGATCAGTTGGAAAACTAAAAATTGGCTTTGTATATTAACTGGTCTATGATATTATGGTTATAGTAGTCTAGTCAAAGTAAAGCACTCATTAACCAAAATGATCATAGCAAATTTACTTGCTTAATGTCATATACATAATAGGTATAGGCCAATAAAATAGCTTATATGTATGTGCCTTGGAAAAGAAAAAATCATTTAGTCTTAAAATATAAGTAGATAACTATATAAAAATAAAGGAAAAGAGGATGCAAAAATTAATATTTTAGTATGTAAAGAGTTCATGTGGAAATACTGCTTCAAGCCACATTTCTTAAAAGACAATGATTTTTTCCAATATTGCAAATAAGAGTGTAATCATAATATAGAGATTTTAAACCCTTATTTTATTAAAATTTCAAAATCGTGACAAGAATAACAATATTTAAAAATCGCTTGAGTATTTTCTTTTGCGCTGACAATGCACTACTTAACTCTTGCTAAGTAAGTTATCCTAAAATTAAGCAGGAACTTAAGCTAAAATTCCATTGTGATTAAAAATGAATACTCAAAGAAATTTCTTGTGTTCAGCACATCTCTTTGGGAAGAAAATCTAAATGATCTGTAAAGAATGAAAGAATAAAAGAAGTCTTACTGCTATGTTCTGAGTCAATGAAATTTTCTTCATTTATATATTGTAAGAAAAAATTACAACCAGGCATAGTTGAACTGAAATGAAGCAGCAATTCCATAATATATATATATATTTTATATATATATAATATATATAACATATGTATATTATATATTATGTATATATACATAATATATATACATTATGCATACCATTATATATATATGCTTGAAAAATTTATAAGTTTTTGTGTTGAATTTTCTCCATTCTCTGTGATATTTCTAAAACTAACCTGTCATTCATTAAACAATTATCTGTGCTGTGAAAATAATTTTCTTTTGTCTTTTTAAAAATTCTTCTTTCGGGGGCTGGAGAGATGGCTCAGCGGTTAAGAGCACTGACTGCTCTTCCAAAGGTCCTGAGTTCAAATCCCAGCAACCACATGGTGGCTCACAACCATCTGTAATGAGATCTGACGCCCTCTTCTGGTGTGTCTGAAGACAGCTACAGTGTACTTGCATATAATAAATAAATAAATCTTTAAAAAAATATTATATATTATGTATATATATATAATATATATACATTATGCATACCATTATATATATATGCTTGAAAAATTTATAAGTTTTTGTGTTGAATTTTCTCCATTCTCTGTGATATTTCTAAAACTAACCTGTCATTCATTAAACAATTATCTGTGCTGTGAAAATAATTTTCTTTTGTCTTTTTAAAAATTCTTCTTTCATACAATACATCATCACCACACACTCCCTTCTCTCCACTCCTGCAGGTCCCCCCCCACCTTCTTTCTTCTCCAGAACAATAGCTCCTCTTTTCCCTTCCAAAAAGAACAGGACTCCCCAAGGTCTCAACCAAAGAGAGCATAATAATATGCCATAAGACTAAGCACAGATACTCCTATCAAGGCTAGACAGGGGAACCCAAAACATAGAAAAAGATCCCAAGAGCAGGCAAAATGATCAGAGACACCTCCACTCACATTGTTATGCATCTCACAAAAAAGCCCCAAGCTAACTACAACAATATATTTACAAAAGAGCTACCACAGACTCATGCAGACTCTGTGATTGCTACTTCAGTTTCTGTGAGATTCTATGACCCCTACATAGTTAATTCAATGGGAACCATCTCCTGATGTCCTTGTTCCATTTGGATCCTACAAAACTTCCCCACCCATTGTGCCAGGTTCCCTGACTTCAGGGAAAAGTTTGGGTGTGGTATCTCTGCATCTGCTCCCATCAGCTGCCAGAGGACTTTTCTGTGATGACAATTGGACTAGGCACTGAACTAGAAGTACTGGAGCATATCATTAGAAATCATCTTATTGGTTTGTTTTCTGTTTGCTTTGCTAGTCCTATTCAGTTCTACCCTAGGTATCCAGCTTCTAGGGTCTGGCTGCCCAGGCAGTGTCTAGCATATTCTTCTTCTTGTGTGATCTGCCTAAAGTTAGAGCAGTCATGAGTTTTCACTCCCACAAGTTGCAGCCATCATTATACCAGAACATCTTTCAGGTAAGAGAAATTGTAGATTGAAGGTTTTGTGTCTGGGTTCCTATTCCTATCTTTTCACTGGAAACCTGCTGGGTTACAAAAGATGGCCTGTTCAGGCTCCTTATACCCCATTACTAGGAATCCTTGCTAGGTCCACCCTCCTAGATTCCAGGGAAGCTCCACTGTACTAGATTTCTACATCAACCCCCCAAAATGAACCCAAATTTCAGTTCACACTCCCAGTACTCTGTCTCCATCCCACCCTCTCTCTGGGCCTTATCTCTTTAGTTCCCATCCCCAGCAGCACACCATCCACCTGCAAAATCTTTTTCTTTCCCCTTTCCAGGATATTCATGCATCCCCCCTATGAACCCAACTTGTTATTTGGCTTTTCTAGGTCTCAGGATTATATTATGATTATGTTTGTACTTTATAGTTAATATCCACTTATAAGTGAATTTATATGATGTTTGTATTTCTGCATCTGAGCATGATTTTTTCTAGTCTATTCATTTACCTGTAAATTTTATCCCATTTTTTCAATAACTGTATAGTACTCCATTTTGTAAATGTACCACATTTTCTTTATCCAGTTTTCAGTTGAGAGAAATCTAGGTTGTTTACAGTTTCTGGCTATCATGAGTAACGGTGTTTTGAACAGAGTTGTGACAGTATTCATGTGATAAAATGGATCTTCTTTTAGGTATATGACTAGGAGTGATGTAGCTAGATATTGAGATAGATTGATTCCAAATTTTCTGAGGGTCTGTATTACAGATTTCCATAGTGAATGTACAAGTTTTCTATGCCTACTTGCAATAGACATGTTCTCCTTACTCCATATCTTCACGAGCATGAGCTGTCACTTGTGTATTTTGAACTTGGCCATTCTGACAGGTACAAGTTGGGATGTCAAAAAACTGTTGACATGCATTTTGCTGATGAGTAAGGATGTTAAACTTTTCTTAAATGTTTCCCAGACATATAAGATTTGTCTACTGAGAACTCACTGTTTAGATCAGTATCTCACTTTTAAATGTATTATTTTGTGTATTAATATCTACTTTATTTAGTTATTTATATGCTTTTATCATTAGCCCTATGTCAGATGTAGACTTAGTGAAAATATTTTTAATACAAGATAACAAATGTGCTGTTAATGGTCAGCCAAAACTGACCAATTTTTATAAAATTTACAAGTTTTATAGCATGATATTTCTATTATTGAGGAATAAGAAAAGAAATAGATTTAATGCCAAACAAATTTTTATTGAATATTGATTAAAACCCTGGTTTGATATGAGAATATAGATTGGGATTTCCAGGGGTCGGCACTTGAACTGAAGAGTGAAAAATAAGGACAGTAGGAGAGGAAGTGAGAATGGTTAGATGAAAATAAGGAGGTCTGAAAAATCCATAGATAAATAATATTTTATTATAAATTTATTTTAAAATTATATACATGTATATGTAAAACTAAATGTGCATGCGTGCATGTGCACACACACACACACACACACACACACACACATATAATAAGGCTCCTACAAAAGCTATAGACTGTCTAAAAATATCCCAGCACAATACATGAGAAACTTTCCCTTTTGTTCATAGGAGTCAGGATAAGCCAAAATTAAATAGGCCATTTTCATTACTTTTGGGTGCCTCCTAGTTCTTGAAGGTAATAACTTATTGCTAAGGACACCATATATTTTGGACACTGGGCTCAGACATATCCATGTGGTACTGACCTGAATACTTCCATTGTGACCATCAATGTTAACACCTCTTTAAAATACTGTGCAAGCTGCCATAGGGAAGAAAATAATCAATAGTCCCACCCATGGAAAATCCTAAGGACCAGAAAAATTTCAAATTGTCAAAATATTCAAGTCAAGGTGCAATAGCGGCAATTATAGCTTGAGGTAAAACTGCATTCTAATTCTACATAAGTCTTGGTTAATAGGAGAAAATTCATGCCTGCTACTATAAAATAGTTATGTAAACACAGCAAATTATCCATGGCTGTTAATGCCATGGATCGGGAGAGGAAGCCACTGCGGCTGATTCCTTAGAGCAGTATCACTCCTAATTGCATTATGAGTGCTTTGTATACCCACAGATAAGCATAACTTTCATCCCTGTCACTCGTCAAGGAAGCTTTATTTTACTACATATGGAGACCATTTGAGAAATCGACATTTTTTTTTCCCAAATTCAGAGAATGCTTACCTAATGACTGTTCAGTTCCAGTTGATACATCTTCAATGCAACCCCTAAACTTAAGGCTCAGGGAACATGGCAGAGGAGTAGATAGAAAGATGGTATGACCAGAGGATGATGATATCTACTGTGAAATATAGTCTTCTGTATATGACAGACAGGAAACTGTACATATGAAATATCATCAATATGGTCACCTATAGGACTAGCAGTGTAACCACATCAAGTAAGTATGGAGGAAATTTCACAAGGATCAACCATTCAGTGAAGAACAAAAGTAATTATAGGCTATTGAGAGAGGGAAAACCAAACTTCTCTGTACACAAGATAGGTTGTACAGTCCCTAGTTGTAGCCATAAACACATAAACATGAAGACAACAGTGAATGGAATCAGCAGCATGTAGTTGTATATATGTATTTGCAAGTACATATTTATACACACGCATATAATTTTAAAAGTTATGATTTGAAAGGCAGTGGGAGACACGGGAGGAGGTATAAAGTTATAGGAAGGGTGTGAATTATGTAACTAGATATTTATATATAAAATTTTCAAATCATTCTTTACATTAAAAGGAAACTTTGTACTTTATTAGGTACAAAAACAATCAGGGTGTTTTACCTTAAGAATCTCCAGTTATAGGAGATGTATACACAACATTTTTCCATATTTGATAATTCAGAATTTGAGAAGTTTTAGAGAATGTAAAAACTCATTTTAATTTGTGCTTGTGGAATAAAAATTTGGTCTCATTTATGCACAATAAAGCCTCTAAGTCTCCTTAAAACAACTGGAATAAATAAATTTTAAAATACCTAATGATGAGTCACTCTTGGAAGCTTTAATACATGTTCTAATGTTTCTTTATATGTAACCAGTTAATTAAAATGTACAAATAATTATTTATGTGCGACTGTCTGCTGTTCTTATCTTTTTAGACATAGTGTTCTCTAAATACTTAATTAGCTCCCTGTGGCCATTTTCATGTGACATGTTTTTTTAGTCACTGTTAACACCCAGAGTAAAAAGAACTTTAATCTTAACTATCATTGCTTTAATCCCCAATCTACTGTGTGTTTCCTTTAAATATCCCAAACAAATTACTGAGGAGTCAAGGCTAAAAAGTGTCTCCCACCATGATGTCTCTACTCTATGAATCAAATGATTGCAGTGATAAATGGCTCTCACACTTGGAAGATCCTTTATTGTGGAGTTGAAAACTCTGTCTTCACTCTGCTGTTGTCAGTGCTAACTTACTCAAGGTTTTTGTCTGCATACTGTTTCTTCCTTAAAGCTAACATCTGCTCCTTTTATCTCCTATCATTAAGTTTATATATGTCTTTAGGATTGCTGTTTATAATGTTGATTTTGAGATAGGAGTTATAAAATATTAGTTGCTCTAGAACTCACTATGTGGCCAAAGTAAGACCACTCATTATATATTTGCTTCTCTCTTTTAAATTCTGAAATATAAATATGTCTTACTATGCTAGGCTTCTCTATATCTTTCTTCAAAAATAAAAGTATTCCAATACATAGTTGTATGTGACTGCAAAAGCCAGCCCTCAGGATGATGAGACAGAAGATTTTCATATTGCAGATTAATATGACCTGTATAGGAAAACTGTCTCAATAATTTATTAATTATTTAAATTATTTCAGATAGCTTGACTCTTGTACAGGTAGGACATGCAAAAAATTACTAGTCAATAATGATAAGTTCCATTGGGAACATTTTATAAAATGATAAGGAATAAATTCTGTACTCAAGATATTGATATTGAAAAACTACCACCAGTAATTTATGATATTTGAAAATTAGTCCTTTAGAAGGAAGAGTTAAGTGAATTCTTTTGTGTGCTTCCTGAAACAAAGAGCACTGATTTAAGAAGGGGATAATATACTATGTTTCCCTTTCCTATCTCCATGACCACACTCAATTAGAAAGAACTGCATGATGATATCATAACAACAAAGTGGGATGCAAACTGGAACCAGTGGTTCCACACAGACAGCCATGTTCAGACCTTGCTCTTGAAACATTTCCAACTCAAAATTTGAAGTAAGTTATTCATGTTTGACCCACCCACTCTGTGGCTATTTGTTATGTCAGGTTGAACACAATGGTTAGCTTACGAGAATATGTATAGTCCTGTATTAAGACTATAGTCGAAGAATTTATCTCTACCATCTGAAGGGAAAAAAATGTATGGAAATTATTGCAATGTTCCTAAATATTTCTTTATGCTGATCATCAAGGTATCAAAATATTGAAGTCCAAAATTCAAACATCTCTTTGACTCATCTAATTACCATGGCCAATTAAAATAAAACACCTCATGTTAATGTAAGGTTTCCCTTGTTCATTTACAAAAGGCCCATTTTCCTACAAACCACATCCTTCTACTCTCTATTCCAAGGGCAGTCCTTTTTCTCTCTTGGAAAAATATTCCTCCCTCTTTTGCTTTTTCCCTTCTTCTTTCTCATCCTCTGTCTTCTGGTTTTGTCTTTTATTCCTTTCCCTGTGTCCCTCTCAGGCATACAAATTTCCTTTGGGTTAAGAACTTGTTCTTTGGGGTTCCCAAGCTGACACTGTTCTTAACAAGAATTGTCAGTACCCTGAAGGTAGAGAAAATTCAAAGTCCACACTTTGCAAAAATGAACATATGAGAATTGCAGATATATTTAGGGCCAAGACCATCCACCACTATGTCTAATCAAAATGACTGATGTTTTCTGCCTGTAAGCTCATGAAGTCCTTTCATAGTCACCAGCCTGAATTTGTATTATGCTGAAAGCCTTAAGTTTGATTAACTCCTTTTACCAGCGTTCTGGGATTCACTATATTTGAGCTCTTTGAGCCTAGAATTATTTTCCCATGAACTTTTGTCCTAGGGGTATAAGAGAGAATTTTAACTAGAGCTCATCAGTTCCTTTTTGAGATTTCCCCTTCTGAAAGTGGGGCCTAGTATTTTTGTGCAATAACACTAGGAGTCAGCCTAGACAATAACTGCTTAGCACATAGAATGTGAAAATTACTCATGTGTCTTCAGTTAAAAAATTAGGCATTTTATAATAATGTTAATTTCTCTAAAATGAAAGTAAAATCAATTACTAGGAAGTGAACTTTATGTTGATTTTCACACTAGGACACATAGATGAATAAGAAATGGCATGTGCCTTCACAATTAACTGAAAACGTCTTCATATTATTGAATCCCTCCTTCACGCATACATCCACAGCCTTGTTTTGTTTTGTTGTATTTTGTTTTTGTTTTTATAAAGGCTTGATTAAAATTCATGCCTAAAGAAAAAGGACACTAATTCTCCAGGTTATTCAGATCCTGTTTCTAAGTACTGTGCATATACATAGTAAATTTTCTGACTATTCATTCCTAATGATTGAGTTTTTACTGGCATTTCTTTCTAGAGAAGGAAAATGAGATGTTCATAATGAAACTTTAACCAGTGGCATATAATATTTCAAGGAATTACAGATCTTTAAAAACCCAAGGTCAAAGATATGCAATTAGATACCCAACTGAGGTAAATACACCATACTTACTCACCAGGGAACTGAAAGAAATCATTATTAAACATCTGTTCTGACTGTGGGATTATCTGAGATCTGTTTTATATTTAAAAATAAGCATGTGCTTTCCTGTTAGTAACTGATTTGATACTTACTAGTCTTTTTAATATGATGATTCTTTGATTTCTTGCTGCCTAGTTTTGATGTATCCCACCGAGAGAACTAAAGAATTTAGACATCTTGCTTCTTTTACTTTAAGAAAAACCAATCCTAAGTATGTCAACTTAGGGAAGATTTTATGACATTGTCATCTTTTAGTCATTGCAATTCATATTTAGGAGAAGATTTTATAAACTAACACTAGGTCCAATATTCTTTAATATGAAAAGATGAATTGATCTCCAGTGTACAAATACTACCATCTTATTCACTAATATAATAATATTGGATAAGTTGTTAGAAAAATATGAAAGTTGTTAGAAAAATGTTTGAGTTTAAAAACATCTTTATATTTTCCACTCTGTGGAATCTTTTATGAATAATTATCCAATTTTTATATTTGTTTTTACTCTTGCTTGAAAAGCAAAATTATTTTTTCATTCATCTCATTGACTCATAAGGGTAGGATACATATTTTACATGGAGTTCCCTTTGGCATACCTACAAACACATTCTGAGAAGTTATTTCGAGATATATTTTGTAAACAGAAAGACAAAAACTTAGAAACTTTTAATAAAGCAATATTTTCTTAATTTCATACATATGCATACACATATATGAACACACACACACAGAAACACACACACACACTCACACACCTCATACACATTAATTTAAACTGCTGTTCTCTAAATAACTGACTCCAAAAGACATCATAAATGAAGTTAGAAAGTTGTTTGAAATTAAAAAATGTAAGTGTAAAACTATCAAGTATATGTGATTCAAATAAAATATTACTAAAAGGAAATCAACTTATGTAACTTTTAAGTATTACATGAAGTAAAATCAAAATGTACAGAAGAATGAAAACAGAAATGTGGTTCATTTACACAATGGAATACTACTCAGCTATGAAGAATAAGGAAATCCTGGGTTTTTCAGACAAATGGAAGGAACTAAAAATATCATTCTGAGTGAGGTAACTCAGACCTAAAGGAACATGCATGGTATGTACAACAAACGGCAATTAACCAAAAAAGAAAGAGGAAAAAAAAACAATAAGAAAAGTACAGAATACCCAAGATACAGTTCACAGAACTCAAAATGGTCAACAAGCTGAAGGACCCAAGTGAAGATGCCTCAGTCCCACTTGGGGGGCATGGGAAGAAGAAAGAAATCACAAGTGGTTAAGGGAGGGAGGGACCTGGGAGGGAAATGGAATGTGGACAACTGGGGGTTGCGGCAGTTGGTGGAAGAGGCGAACCTGATCTGGTATTGGGTCAGGGAAAAGGACTGAAGCCCTGAGGGCCAGCAGAAAGAATGGAAACAGACAACTTCAGGAGGTAGGAGGTTGGGGGAACCCTCCAGAATGCACCAGAGATCTGTGTACATCCTGAGAGACCATCAGGACTCAAAGGTAGGGACCTTAGAGAAAATGCCCTACAGTAGGAAGAGGGAACTTATAGAGTTCAAAGGGCATCAAGTGAGGGAGGAATTTGACATCTCACAGTCAAAACTCTGACCAAAAATTGAAATACTGCAGGGATGGAAAAGGAGAGGAGATGGAGGAAAAGAAGGTCCAGAGACAGGCCCAAAGTGGAATCCAGCTCAAGGTGAGGTCCCAAAGCCTGACATTATTACTTAGGCTAGAGAACACTCACAAAACGGGACCTAACATGTCCACACCCAGAATCACCCAACAAGCAGCTGAAAGAGTCAGATGCACGTATTTGCACACAACCAATGGAAAGAAGCTGCTGACCTCTGTGGTTGAATTAGGGAAAGGCTGGAAGAAGCTGAGTAAGGGGGCAACCCTGTAGGAGGACCAGCAGTTTCAATTAACCTGGACCCCCAAGCACTCTCAAACACTCGTCCACCAAACAGGCAGTTGATGTGAGGCCCCCAACACATATACAGCAGAGTACTGCTGGGTCTGGGTTCAGTCAGAGAAGATGCACCTAACCCTCAAGAGACTGGAGGCCCTAGGGAGTTCAGAGGTCTAGTTGGGTAGGCAGTGCATGGCGGAAACATCCTCATGGAAACAGGGGTCTGGGGAGGAGGTATGGGATGTGGAACAGTCAGAGGGTGGATGGTGGACTGGGGGTAGGAATAAAATCTTGTCTGTAAAATATAAATAAATAAATAAATAAATAAATAAATAAATAAATAAATAAATAAAACAAAAATGTATAAATCGTTCCTTGAATTCTGCTTAGACAGCCAGAAAAAAAAGAAAGAATAAAAGAATAAAATGAAAAAGAAGAGAAAATTCATTTAAATTAGCTGGCATATATATGTCATAAAAATCCAATATAAAGAATGAGGTACAGTGAAATAATCTTCAGTTGAAAAAGTCATGATGTACTCAAGAAAAAATAAGTCTGTTAATTAAATCAAAAATTAAATAATAGTGAAACTTTAAAATATTTAGATTGAGTGAAATAAATAAAACTACAAATGGTGAAACTCAAAGGAGAATCGAGATCAGAAAATATGACAAATACAGGGAGAAGATCCATCTCTGGTGGAGAACTGACTTATCTTGAATCTTTTGTCAAATTCACTTTGTATTCTCAACAAATATGTGAAGACATTTTTGGCTTCAAGCATCACTTTTATTCCCTCTTTTGAAGGGAAGAACTGGGAGCCACACTTAAGATGTGTGATTTTATGGCTTGGGCTGAGCAGAGAACCTTTCCTCTCTGTTCTTACTATCCCCAGACCTTGGCACGGAAGCGTCTACTTTCAGTCTAGTGTAATCGTTCAATCTGACTATATCAAACTGGCTTCTCTTGGCTTCTGACTGAATTACTCTACTTTGCCTCAACTAATTCTGGCAATCTGTTCTAATTTTCATATGTGGTTGAGAGACTGTTTTTGTGATGTTTTGGTGAAGAACATGGCTGTTTTTTGTCATTTTCTGAAGAGACTGGCTAAGGCTAAGGAAAAGAGATGTATATTAAGTGTATTGACAAAGGAAGTCTCAAAAAAGCCCAACAGAGACTTTGTTCTCTGGTTAAGTTTGATGAAGAGCATTTTGAACAAACAAGCTAGAAAGGAAACCAGGAACAGACTGGGCATCTTCAGGCATCTAAGAGGAAGATCTCTAAGCCCAACCCTACAGTGATACACTTCCTCCAACAAGGCCACACCTTCTAATAGTGCCACTCCCTGGGACAAGCATATACAAACCATCACAGTGGTATCACTGGATTCCCATTAGATCACACAGACCTAAATCTTTGGATATTATTCCTTGACAGAGTATCCATGTTGCTCCATTAAAATTCCTCACTACAATTTCCCTATATATTTGATAAAATAAATTAATTTCTTGGTAATGACAAACAATCAGAATTAACTAGAGAAGGCCTGTAAAACATTCCAAAACCACAATTATAACCAATAATTATAATGAGTTAAGGGCTATAAAACTTAACAAAATATTTCCCAAAATGATTTGGTTTTTAAATGCTTTAACCTTTCTAGGCTACCACCCAGCAGACATAGTGTTGATCAAAAATAGGGCAAAGGAGGTTGTGGACCTGTTTAGAAATAGTTCTCTTGGACAATTCTAATCTTATTGCCAGGATATCAGCAGTTCAGTTCACACAAATCAGCAGTGAAAGCTCTATCTACTTACAAACAGCCCTCACATATCAGCAACTGCAGTTTGATCAAGAAGAAACCTCAAGGCAAGCCACTGTAATAGCACAAGAAACTCTTTCTGTGAATTTCTCACTACGAAGTCAGTTAAGAAGGCAGGATAAACCAATGCCATACTATCCTCAGTTGTCTGTTGGGCTACACTTACAATTTCCAAACATGACATGTCCTCGCAAGCATCTGCTCTAGCTAAACATCACACGAACGTTTTCCAGGTAGTTTCCAGAAAAATACCATGAGTCTACTTTCAGCAAAATATCCTCTTATATACATCCTCTCATAAAAGTTTCCAGAAAAGCATCACATGACACAACTGAGTCTCCAAAGAAATCAGAAAATTCCATGTCAATGTAAAAATAGCCCAGCAGCTGTTTATGCTGGGATCTTAGGAGAGAAAGGAAAAAACTCAAATAGTAGTGCCTTTTCCTTCTAAAGTTTGCATCACACAGAAGCTACTGAAGTTCTTCCTTGATCTGTTTATGAAGCAAAGGTAAGGATAAAATGTATATGATATAGTCACTTACATATAATATACATTAAAAATGTACCTAGTTATTTCTTTATTATCTAAGGGTAGTTTGTGGAAAATATGAATAAAACTCAATATTTTTGCCTAAAGAAATGTTTTAATATAATCCATCAGAGTGCAGTCTTTAGATTATATTACACCTTATGAATAAATCATAGCAATATATAGTCACTCTATAACAATATAAATTTGAAAAACAAATAGTAAAATTAGTAAAACTGAAATACA
The DNA here is from genome assembly GCA_036184795.1 of Tokudaia tokunoshimensis. NCBI lineage: Eukaryota > Metazoa > Chordata > Mammalia > Rodentia > Muridae > Tokudaia > Tokudaia tokunoshimensis. The sequence continues at coordinate 64,725,322 of BTHU01000009.1, forward strand.
GCAAGTAGCAAATAGAATAAATATACCAGTGCAAAACTCCTAATGGTATTTGTGATGCAGGGAAATACAAGAATTATATATTGTTAATATCAGTAAAAATAATCAACTATGATTTTGAAGAGTATATTTTGTCTTTGGCCCCCTGGTTCCTATTTCTCTCAAGAAAAATAAACAAAATCAATCCATTATCACAATCCAGTCCCCATGGTCCATGATCCTATGCCTCACCAGGTGCTTAAATCAGAGCCATCTGATTATGGGATGCTTCCTTTAAAAAATCAACCCCATTTTTTATATATTTTTTCATAGCTGCATTATATTTTGTATTGAATTTTAACTTAATATATTAACCAGGTATATTTTTCTTAATTCTTAGGGTACCATTTGCACAGCCTTAACACCACATATATACTAGAGAGAGTAAACTAGAAAGGGTGAGGATCTTTTTTACCTCTAGAGAATTTAGAAAATGCTGTTATAAATTCTTGTTTTATTGTTTAGTAGAAATCTGAGGATATTTCAGCTGTGAGGATCGTTTTGGATCAGAAGCAAACTAGGTTATACTAGCAGAACGCATAGGCAAAAATTCATCAAGGAAATATTATCAACCGTGTCTGCAACTGATAAGATCCAAACTAGGGTTGACATTTCTGTATTCCACAATAACTCTACTCTGTCACTAGGAAGTGTCCTCTGAATGATCATAGACAGCTAAAGAGGGCTTATGGCAAAAATAAAAGTTAAGTGGGGAAAATGCTGGTCATATACCTTGAGAGAGAGAGACAGAAACAGACAGAAACAGAGAGAAAGAGAGACAGATATACAGAGACAGAAACAAAGAGACAGAAAGAAATAGAGAATTGTTTTAAAGTTATAAGGCTTCAGGACCAAATTTGGTTAAGCCAACTTCAGTTTGTTTATCCTCATACTGAATTGTGGTGATTAAATCTTTACATGCTATTGCATAAATTAATATTTTAACTTCTTATATAATTTATTCTCAGTAGATTTAATCAATATATTGCTTATTTTATTAACTTACTTATTTACTCATGTTTATGTATGCAAGTGTTTTGTCGACATGCAAGCCTGCAAAGCAGAAGAGTACATCAGAATTTGAGCTGCCTAGTTGCAATTGGAAATTAAATTCAGGACATATAAAATAACAGCCAGTGAGGGCACTTAACTACTGAGTCATCTCTACAACCCATTTTAATTGCATTTTTTAAGTATGAATTAACCTTGTACATTTTTTGATTTAATAATTTCACAGGTAAATTTAAGATAAGACAAATCATTATTATTTATAAAATAATTAAATTAATATTCATGCTAAAATTATTTTTAATCTTAGATATTATATTCATATAAAGAATATTTTTGTTTTAGTGTCCATTAAGGACTATAACAATAAATAATTCTTATGATAATATGAACCCAGGAACCATATAAAGTGATAAAACATGGAAGAGTTCTTAATCGCCTGGGTGAGTTATCTTCCATAATCTAAAGTCTTTGAATATCAGACAATAATTAATGTGGTGTCTCCAGAGAGACTTGGTGGAGCAACTTTGCCATTTGAGTAGACTTTTATGTATCTAAAGCCATGTGCCAATCCCAATTTCTCTATCCACTTCTTGTTTGTTCTTCAATGAGGCTTCAGCTTTCAGATCAAGGTGTTCTGCCTACCATGATATTGATGGACTTCCTTCTGGGACCCTAGTCCAAAATAATTCTGTCTTCTTTAAGTTGAACTAGTTATGGTTTAATATTATAGCAAGATAAAAGATAAAATTGGTATCACGCAATGGCCTATTGTTTTGAAGAAACTGGGAATGCTGGTTTGGGGAAGAATCAGAGAGTTTTACAACTTTGTAATAATCAGTGGATGAACACATTATAATAGGAAATTGGAATGCTGAAGTATGAGAGTGTTGTATATTGTTAATACCCAGAGGTTTTAGATTGGAACAATATTATCCACTGGGTTAGATCTCATTATTGTGGCACAAAAATCTGTCTGGTCGCTACCCTAAATGAAAAACCTTCTCTAAGGCTATTTAATGGTAGTGGTCTAATTTCTTTGGTAATAAGAAATGAAGACAGCCTAATATTAATTTAACCTATTGTTATTTTTAATATCTCTTATGCAGATTGGCAATGAAAATGAATAAACAAAACAGAAGTAATACAAAGTGTATAGGTTGACAAATTAAAGAGTTCCAGGAACCTTAAGGTTACAGCAAGGCTTGGGCTGACAGAGATAACAAACAACATTAAGGAGAATCAACATCATCAGTGGATAAACAAAAAGTATTACTTCAGGGCAAGGCATCACCCAGTTAAGTTTCCAATTTGTAAAAAGAAGATACCTGGGGAATTTTCTTCATCTAGAAGAGACCATTTCTCCTTAAGTGTGGTTAGGGAATGTGTTTGTTTGTATCCCCTATGACCATAATATTGAATTGACCTTGACAGTGGATGTGCTAGTTATGAATCTACCCAAATCATTTAGAATACTGTCATTGCTTGGTTAGTATGTATAATTAAATATCATATTTGATATTTTTCTTATAGCTGTTACCAAAAATATAATAAAATAAAATATAAACAAGAGAAAAGAACAATGAACAAAAGCTGTTGTAAATGTGATTCAAGTTATCCAAGGTCCATCTCAAGTTGGACTCAAACTTGTCAGTGTCCTCATTGTGAGAGGCATGAAGGATACAATAGTAAAGAATCTATTGAACTTTCATCCAAAGACTCTGAAAGCTGATGAGGTCAGGAATGTGTCAGAAGAGTTCTCACAAGAAACCCTCAGAGACCCTTGTTTGATGTTTTGAAAAGGAAGCATGAATGGTATTGGAGACCCCACGATGTGTGAGGCGCCAGAGCCATAGCTTATGTGCCACACTAGCTTGTCAGAGAGAATGGAAAAAGCCTAACGGAGAGCAATGAGCGCTCTGGGCTATTTCGCATCAGACATGGAGCTACAGCATTCAGAATGTCTCCTGCCTGGTTTTGGTCTATTATTTTTCCAGTATTGCCATACTATGCTGCCCTTCATTCCATTAGTTGAATGGCAACATATTATCTATACTAGTATATGTTAGAGGTACACAACTTCTTGTTTTCTCTTTATTTCTTTTGTCATTTTTATTGACACCAAACTGGTCAATATTTTATACTGTGAAATTGTATTACTTTTATTTTTATTACAGTGTCGTTACCCCCTTCCGGGTATGTCCTCCCACAGTTTCTGATCCCATTCCTCCTCTCACCCTGTCTCCAAGAGGATGCCCCACCTCACCAGTCCTACCCACTCCCTGGTGCCTCAAGTCTCTCCAGGGTTATGTGTATCTTCTCTCACTGAGGCCATACCAGGCAGTCCTCTGCTGTATACATCCCTGGGGCCTCAGATCAGCTGGTGTATGCTGCTTGGTTTGTGTCTCAGTGTCTGAAGGATCTCGTGGTTCCGGGTTAGTTGAGATTGCTGGTCCTTCCATGGGGTTTCCTCCCACCTCAACTTCTTCCAGCCTTTCTATTTTACAAATATGTAAAGTTAAACATGACTTCGAACCCCCATTAGAGATTTTAAACTTTCCACTTTAAAAGTGTCAAGACCCTCAAATAATATTGGAATTTTAGAAATAGGTTAAATACATTTTTTGTTACCACAATATGGGAGCTAGGGAGTCAATGAGCAAGTTTGAATTATCATTCTCCCACAATGTCAGGTTGAATAATTGGTTTCCAGTTGACGGCCATGTTTTTAGAGGATTAAAGGACAATATGTGTCACAGACGACAGACCTTTGAGGTCTCAAATACCATATGCCATTCTTCCTGCTTGTAGTTTCAGATCTGAGAACTCAACTCTAAACATCCAGTTCCAGTCACCATATTTGCCCTGTGACATTCTTCTATGCTATACAGGGGAATGGACTCTCATCTCTCTGAAACCATAAGCTAAAATAAACTCATCCAGCAGTTGCTTTACTCATGGTGTTTATCAAAGAAAATGGAAAGTAACTAAGATTATATTAGTTTTGAAACTTCGAAAGATTTCTAGACTTCACAATTGTGGTCAATAGTTTAAATGCTAACTGTGACTTTAGACTACAGATAATATTTTCTAACATCTACATAAATATATTTGGAATGGATACCTGTTACTGCATTCTAAAGCAATGGTATATGGAGTTTTCAGCATTTTGCTCAACATCAAAACAAAAAGAAAAAAAATAAAGGATGTTCATGGATTTAGTAGAAATCTGTTCTTTATTGATATGTTTGTAAAAGTAACTTTTATTCTCTAAATGTAATTATTGTCTTGGAGGCTTACGGCTGAATAACCTTATCCTTTCTAGTTCTTCCTGAAATGACTGTCCCGTTCAACTCAGCTGTTCTGGCACAAACTCTTCTCCAAGTTGATTGATTGGAATCTGACTGCTCTCAGCTTCTCACTGAATTGCTTTGCTTGGCCTCAAACTAATTGGCAATTTCTTCAAATCTCTTAGCGCCTTATCCTCTGGATAAGCTCAAATGTCTCTGAGGAACTATGCTGAACTGAGTGAACTCACAAATATACTCAACTCCACTATACTGCACTGACTCCCAGCAGAATTTTACTTGTGGATTTCCAACACCCCATGCTCTCCACATGCTCTGCTCTTAAACAGTCTCCCTTTCCTGCTTGTTCTTGGGAATGTTGGGTGAATTATACCTCCAGCTCATTTTGCTAAAAATTTCTCTGATTAATCATGTCACTTTCAAACATGACTGCTTTCTTCTACAAATTAATCTTATCTACATTGTTTGGGATAAAAGGTGTGTACAAAGACACGTTTGTATTTGAAGCACAGGAGCTACATCCCTGGAGTAAAATTCCTCTACATCTGTTACTCTTCAATTACAATTAGTTTAGTAAAATAATAAGATTATTTTTGGAATGAGAAAGAATATGGAATTTATTTTTGATCTTAATGAAATGAAAGATCGAATTTTTCATAAATATTAAGTCACAAAAAATTTCTAGCCAAATATGACATCTGGGAAAAAATATATCATAGCTGTACATTTCATCCCATAAAAACATGGGAGGGAAAGCTGTGTTAAAAAAAAGTCTCCTTTTTGAAAAAAATAAAACAGTCAATTCATTTGTGAGATTTTCATAGTAATGTAAAACTTTTTTAAATCTAAAACATAGTAAGAATCTATGATATTAATTCTCCTAATTATAAATCAGTGATGTCTTTTAACATTATTAGTAAATATTGCTTTTCTTTCTTTATGTTGCAATTCCCATTAGACAACTCCTGACATGGGATATTAACCAAATAATATAATTATAATTAAAACCATTTCATTTAAGATTAATATGCATTAATAAGCATTATTACAATACTTGTAATACAGTGTGCCTTATGGAGAGAAAAAGATGATGTCTCTGATGTTTGCACATGCTTTTTAAAAGATAGAATTGGGGAAAGTTAAAATAACTGTTGTGGGAATTTAGAAAATTCATCTAGTTTCAAGTTTTAAACTTAACTAAACGGTTGATCATTTTTCAATGATAAATTCTAACTTGAAAGTAATTTTAATATGTTATTTACAAGTTAGATTAATAATAAAATTCCAAATTATTTAAATAGAAAATAGATGAAATTTCTAGTGTTATTCTTAAAGGAATTAAATATATACTAAGATTGTTGCATTCAGTAACAATAATCACAGCCTTGAACTTTGCCATGCTCTTAACAGTATTCAAAATAATTTTGATGACTAGTACATATCATAGCTATATTACAATATTTGGTCAATATATTGTCCACTACTTCTATAGAATTTACATGATGCTTCTCTGCAATCCACCACATATTATGTACAGTTACAGATGAGTACAATAGCATTTTGAGTGATAGGTGCCACTGTTAACTTTGTGCATCAGGTATAGTCAACACCAGTAGAAAGGCACATAAAATTATATGTAGCTCTACATTAATTTGCTGTTCATGATTCATACTCATATTTACTTCTTTCTTTTTTCCCTTTTCTGCCTCCCTTTGAGCTGCTCATTTGTTTTAACTCGGGAATTTGCTTGATTTAGAAGTGAGAACCATATGTCTGCTGTATTGACAAAATCCTATTCATAATATGTGGAGACTTTGCTATATATTCCATAGGAACAACAGTGTGGCAGAGTGGAGTACATAATTATTCCTGCTTCCTAAGATATATATCTCTGTCTTTTTCTGAACAGCCAGCATATTTGCAAGAATTATGTTGGACTTATAAATCCCAATTTTCCCTGGACATGACTAATAGGTCTCTTTAAAATAGTAAGGCATCATCACTGTCTTATTTAGCAAGTATATTTTAAATTTTCAGTCTTGAAAGGGAAGGTCAGATTAAATGACACACAATAATGCTTACCTCATGAGGTAATAGGTTGCCATATATTTCCTAGTTTAGTTTGTGCAAACACAAACAAACAAATGTAAACCTTTATTTGATTTTCTTATTTAGTAAATAAACCTGCTCGAATTTATGTTAGAATAAATATGGCTTAGAAATAAAGACTAGGAGTAAACCTAACAGGCATGTCAAAAATAAAAACATAACAAACAAAATTTAAAAAAAACACAAAACAATAGACCAATCAGTCAAACAAAAAAATGTGATTGAATAGTGTGTTCAAAAATAGAGAAATATGAAGGTTACTTTAAAAATACTTCATTATAATTTATACAGCATTTGCTATAATATGGAATGTCACAAATGAATACAAAGACAATGATTTTCCTTCTTTCTTTCCTTCTTTCTTTCATTGTTTCATTTCTGTCTTTTCATTATTGTTGAGAACCAAACTCTGGGTGTAGTCGATATAAACAAGCACCCTATTACTTACCTACATTTACAGCTTCACAGTATATTTTAGTTACAGTTTCTATTGGTGTGATAAAACACCATGACCAAAAGGGTTTAGGAAAGGAAATGGGTTACCTTTTCATAATATTTGCAAGTTACATTCCATCACTGAGGAAAGTCAGAGAACACAGGTCAGGATTCTCAACGTAGGAACTTTTAAAGCAGAGACCATGGGGAAGACTTCTCTTACTATCTTTTGACTTGTGGGTGGCTCATCTTATTTACATACAGCATCCAATGTGACTATCCCAAGTATGTCATCTCCCACAATGAGCTGGATCTTATATATAAATAATCAACTAACACACACACACACACACACACACACACACACACACACATACACACACACACACACACCCTACATACACCAGGCTTTCCCTCAGCCAACTATTGTGGAAGTAATTTTGGTTTTTTGTTTGTTTGTTTTTAAATTTCAATTGACGCTCCCTCTTCCAAAATGACTCTAGCTTTTCTCAGGTTAGTGTTAAATTAGCCTCTGTGCCATATGCTTTGCTTTCTATTTTTTTAATTGAAAGAAAACATGAAAGAAAATTTGAGATTTCCTTTGGGGTTTTTGATCTTGCTTATTTATTTACATGTTTATTTTTATACAAAATAAATTCACCAAGAGTTTTTGTCTTGTTTATAGTCAATGAACATGTATTTCTAAGCATATTGTACATGTTTAATTAGTTATCTTGTGTGAGTTTCAAGCTCTGAAAAAGAAAATTTTACCTTTTATATCTCTGTTTCTGTGAAAGGAAGTTCAATTGGTAATCTCTGTATTTCACTATTAGTATATAAAGGGTAAATCATTTATGCACTTTCAGTAGTATTACATATATACTTCTATATTCTGAACATACACACACATATGCACACATGCATACAAATACATATACACACATATGCACACATACATAAATACATACACATATATACACATATGCACACACTCACATACATATACACACACACAAACTCATGTATACACACACAAGATGATCCAGAATCCCAGGCACAGAACTCTACATATATTTACCTCCTCTTTGAAGAGCAACAATAGAGGAAATGTGTTTCAATAAAGGTCTTTAATTTAATTTTTGCCATTCTCAGGGTTAGAATTACTCATTGTTAATTTAGGATTACAGCAAAGGGATCTAAAAAAACAAAACCAAATTAAAAGAATACAATTCCAAGACATGGGTCATCACTTATTTAATATTGCAAGTAGATTCAGCCACTGTAGAGGATATAATCCAAAGTCCGGCTGAAGCTTTTCTGCTTTCCTAGGCCTAAGTTAATAACCATCCCAATTGTGCCTAATACCTTGATTACACTGTTAAGTTCCTAGCAAATAACAGTCTCATGGTATCACAAAAATAAAAAACAACAACAAAAATAACTTCATGCTGACCAGGGCCAATGTAGTCTGAATTAAGACTTTATATCATATCCAGTACCTTCATTTAATTAGCTGTTAAATACCCTTCCTATCTAAATTATTAAACAAAAAATATTTTGGTCTGTACTGCTATTGTATGCTCCAATCTCTGATGCATGTAACTGCCAAATTAAAGGGCATTTTGAAATTTATTACAGTAAATTTCTGTCAAAATTGAAATTAATATTAATTATTTAAAATACTGGTGTTTGCATTTTTCCTTTGAAAATTTAATTTTATTTGATTTAAAGATCTTTTTTTTCTTCAAGCTGTCTGCTTTTGAGAAAATGATTAGGGTATATCAACCTTATAAAAGTAACTTTTATTCACTTGATGTAATTGTTATCTGAGAGGCTTACTAGTGAATAAGCTCGCCCTTTCAAGTTCTTTTTGAACTCTGGCTGGCTGGTTTAACTCAGTTGTTCCGGCACAAACTCCCTCAATTGTTCTGCTTTGCCTCAAACTATCTCTGGCAGTTTGTTGTAATCTTCTGGCTCCTTCTTATTCTCTGGCTTCAACTGCTTCTGCCAATTTGCACGCAACTGTGACAGACACAACTCCACTGTACTGCACTGACTCCTAATGGATTGACTTAACTCTACTGCAGTGAACTCTAACTGAACAGAACTGACTTGACTACAACTCAGACATCTGCATGCCTCTTTCTCCTAAGTGCTGGGAATAAAGGTGTATACTACCATATCTGGACCTATGATTTTCTTTACCTGAAACTTGCTTTATAATATGCTGGCCTTGAACTCAGAGATCTGCTTCTCTTCTGAGATTGGACATGTGTCTATATTCAAGTCAAATGTCACAAACCAAGAAAATCCTTGGATGTGATCTCTTGCCAGAACAGCCATTTTGCTGGATTAAAATTCCTCTACATATTTTATCAGGATATGACCGATATTTAAAGACTTAGATATAAAACCAACCTCTATGATGAACCTCTTACCAAAGAGTTTAATTTCCAGTTCTGTTTTCTCCAAGCTGTCTGCCAGTGGAGCAAGCTTCTTGGCCTCCATGACCTCAACAATCTTGTCCTGGCTTCTTTCACCTTCTGGAGCTGTCTTCAGAGGCCTGCAGATGTTTACCTTTGGGCTTAGATATAGGGTGAGAAAGGTCCATTTGGGATCTTTATCCAACATGAAGATTTGCCAGGCATGAATTGTCGTAGGGTGCAGAGAGCGCTACTTTGTCTCTGGCTTCATCTTTTATTCCTAATAATATTCTTCTTAAGGGAACTATCAGAGCCAATAGACTTAAAAGTTTACTATCACTACCTCAGATATGGCTTCCTTATAATCTCAGAAAGTCATACATAAAGCTGGTATTTTTTATATGAGTTATCATACCTTTGCCTGAGCCAAATATTATTGCCTGAGTGGGAAGTTATTTAAGTACAGATGTTTAGAAAATGCAGCTGGTCATCTCACAGGAATGATAGACATTATATGAGTTTGATGTTTGTCTTTGACCTTGGCAGTCTATGCTTCTCTCTTAAGTATGGTTTCTGAACTATTTTATTTTAGTCTGAACCTGCCCCAAAAATGCAGGGGTTAAAAATATATTTTCTGAAAGCTCTTTCATAGATATGGAGCTTGTCTTGATGGCTCTACCGCTGAAATACAGGAAAGGCAAAGGCTAAGGTTGTTAGAACTTGCCAATTCAAATATCTTATAGGTTTAGAAATACAGAATAAATAAAGTTAACCAAAAAGCAAAGATTATTACATTTTGATTGACTGGACAAATAATTGTAACTCAACAGCTTAAAATACACATTCAGTAAGGAGATAAATCCTCACTAAGGAAGATGTTTTCTTATGAAATGAAGACATTTGGTAAGCATCAATTTTATAATCCCACTATGTTCTCTGATGTTTCTTTGACAGTCATCTTTCACATTCTCCATAACTTCTATATCTGAAATATCTTTAGAAAGATGTTTTTCACTTGCTGTGAAACAAGAAGCCATATTAAACTTACCTCTAAATTCATTAGGACATAACACAAAAAGTACATTTTCTCTGTAATACGTAAAGAATTTCTAGTCATGACACATGCTATCAAAATTCTTACTGATTTTCCAAATATTAAACTGGAATTATCAATGTAGATGTAAGATTTCTGCACATTAGCCATGAAAATAGCTAGGAATCCATTGGTTTTTGTTTCCAATCAAATGTATTCAAATGAGAAACAAATGACATATGATTCTAAATAACATCAAATTGATTCTAAACTAAAACATCTCTTTGGATTTTCAATAATAATCAGTCTTTATCTTTTTATGGTAGAATTCGTTTTGAAAGCAGACAAATTTGTTCAAGCCCATTTGGTATAATGAGATGTACTGTTACAACGCTTGATAGTGATTTCTATCCCATGAGCTGCTTTACCCTAAGAGAGTACAGCAATTTTTTCTTGCATGGTTCACAAACTGATTTGTTCTCTTTATTTGTTTGTTCGTTTGTTTGTGTGTGTGTGTGTGTGTGTGTGTTTGTCTGTGCCCGAGCGCATATGTGTGTGTGTGAGCTTAAGAATCCTCAATTCATTCTGAGCCATGACTATGACTCTGAGAGAATATGCGTAGTTTCTATACCCTATTCCGATGATGAATGTTAAAAAATAACATGACATGCAAGGTATGTACTCACTTATAAGTGGATATTAGGCAGAAAGAACAGGACAACCAAGTTACAATCAACAGGCCCAGAAAAATAGGTAATAAGGAGGTCCTAAGTATCTCTCCCAGAAGGGGAAACTAAATAGTAATCAGAGTAGGATGGAGAGAGGGAACTGGGCAGGAGAGGAGGTAAGGAGGGGAACTGGTATGGTGCTCAGATGTGGAGTGAGGGTTGGGAGAGGGTGAAAGTGAGAATGGAAATCAGTGGGGGACATCTATAGTGGGTAACTGGAGACCTAGGATGAGAGGATACTGGGAGTCTATGGGGGTGACCCTAGGTGATATTCTGTCAAGAGTGGGATATACAGACTGAAGTGACCACTTCCTGTAGCCAGGCAGATCTTCCAGAGAAAGGAGTGGAGCATCAATCCACACACAAAACCTTTAACCCCACCCAAATTTGTCTTGCCTACAGGATGTGCAGGAATAAATTGGAGCAGAGACTGAGGAAACATCCAGCCAATGATTGCCCCAACTTGAAACCCATCTGATGTGAGAAAGCCACTCCTGACATTATTGATAATCTGCTCTGCTTGCAGACAAGAAACTAGTATAACTGTTTCTGGGAGGTTTGATCCAACAGCAAGTGGAGGCAGATGCTGACACACACAGGCAAACATCATGCTGAGCTCAGGAAGTCTTGTGAAAAAGTGGGAGATACAAGTGAGCAACTCGGAGGGGTCAAAGACATCACACAAAAAACTACGGAGTTAACTAACCTGTGGAAATGAGGGCCCGCAAAGCCTGGGCCACCAACCAGGGAGCATGCAGAAGCTGGATCTAGATCCTTACCCATTTGTAGCAAATGTTCAGATTGATCTTCATGTATACCACTAACAAGTAGAGTGGGGGCTGCTCTGTTCCCTGAGATAGGATATCTTTCCTCATGCCTGGATTTCCTGGTTGGGCCTCCTGGAAAAGAATGTTCCTAGTCCGGCTGGGAATAGATGCCCCAAGATGGAAGGATATCCAAGGGGGTGGTATAGGGATGTAAAGGAAAGAGAGAGAGAGAGAGAGAGAGAGAGAGAGAGAGAGAGAGAGAGAGAGAGAGAGAGAGAGAGAGAGAACGCAAAGGGTATAACAGCACTTGAAGCCAAGCCTTGATGGCTTGATTCCAATTCTTTTGACATTCATGGTAGAGTCAGAGAGCCAAGTGACTCTTGTAGGATGTCCTTGGATATCTAAATGACACCATGGTATGTGTGCATCAGAGTGTACATAATGGCATGCCTACATTCACACTAGATAAATTTCTAAAAAAAAAAAGATGCTACATAAAAAAATAACATCCAGAGTTAACAAATTTCATGTTTTTATTGTTCTATTTTATTGTGATATCAACCTTTCAAAGCAAAGAATGATTAATTGATTAGTTCTTAATTTTCTTTTGATGTCTAATGTGTAAATAATTCTTTATCGTACAAGTCTGTGCCTTTAACTCTTGTGTTAACTCAACTTTATTTCACCTTCTTGACAAGTAAGTTACGTGGATGTTATGTGAAATTTGAGAATAGTATGAGGAAAAAGTTATGGTAAGAATGTCTACAATGAAACCCTTTTTAAGAATTCCTGAAACGAAATATGTCTACTGTTTGGCTGTGGGTGTCTGTGTCTTTCTGGGTCAACTGCTGGGTGGAGCCTCTCAGAGGATAACAAACTCTCTGCAGGCATAACAGAGTATCAATAATACTGTCAGGGATTGGTGCTTGCCTGTGAGGAGCCATCAAGGTAAGCTAAAAACTAACAGATGATCTTCCTGAGATGTGTCCACCTTGCATTTAAATCTAGTATGGATTTGCTCCTGCAGGCAAGGCCCAGGAGAATTCATTTTCAAAAAGATTCCTGCTATTAATATGCATTTCCTGTTACTAGTATATATATACATACATACATACATGCATACATACATACAAAACAATCACTAGGTATTGGCCCTCCCTTTTGAGATTTCTACTGAACAATGAAGAGGAACTCTCTTGTAGTGATGTTATATGGAAAAATAGATGTTTTATGAGGAGTTAAACAGTTTCTTTCTTCAGTGGAACTCAGAAGACAGGTCATCTACTGCAGTAAAGTGATTTAGACTTGAGATAGGTGAAGGTTTTATTATTATACACAACCCTAAATATATCTTATGACCAAATCTTGCCACCTTAGATGTTCCTCCCCCTCAGCTACTTCAAGAAATACCAAAGAAGAAGAATTGACAGGATTGGCCATTAGAACTTGCCCATAGAGTGTGTCTGAAGTTCAACTGATTTTTGCTTGGCCATTCCTTCAGTCTCTGCTTCATTCCTCATGCCTGTGTTTCTCTTTGCAATTTTGGGTTGAAACATTTGTAGGTGGGTTTATGTCTCTATCACTTCACTGTGGTTCTTGCCTGGGTACAGGAGGTGGCCTTTTCAACTTCTATATCCCCAATGTTGTGAGTCACAGCTAAGGTCACACCCATTGATTCTGGCCTATCTCCCTTAACTTAGGTTTCTGTCTTGGCCTGGTGATGTGCCCCCACCTATTGACCCCATCTGTGGAAGATGTCCATTTTCATGACCATCTAGCCATATCTCCTGTCTCCCCACACCTGATCCTGACCCTGCTCCCATATAGATCCATATCTCCAAATCCTCCCTCCCTCCCTACCTCCATCTGCTTCTTGTGACTATTTTGTTTTCCCTTCAAATGAGACTCAAGCATCCTTGCCTGTGTCTTCCTTCTATTTTAGTTTCTTTGGTTATGTAAGATGTTTCATGGAATCTATATTTTATAACTAGTACACCCATGGTCAGAAGTGGATGGATCTTGTGGACTCTTATGGAAGAATAGTAAGGAGGAATTTGAGCCCCAATGGGGTTAGGAACTCCACAGGAAGTCCAACAGAGTCAACAAACCTGGACCCTTGGGGGTCTCAGAGTCTGAAACACCAACCAAGGAGCACACACAGACTCCTCTTGCAAGTATGCAGCAGGTCTTCATGTGGGTCCTGAACAACTGGAGCAGGGAGGGATATCCCAAAAGCAGTTGTGTAAATGTGGGATATGTTTTCTCTGGGCTGCATTGCCTGGCCTCAGTAGAGGAGAAAGTGCCTAGCCTTGCAGAGATTAAAGTTGTAAGGGTGAGGGGGATAACCAGGGAGGTTCCACCCACTCATATGTGTAGGATAGGGGCAGGATTATAGGAGGGGGTGAATAGGAGGGAACAGTGAGAGAGATGTAAAGTGAGTAAGCAAACAATAAAATAAAATTTGAGAAAGGAATTCTTTCTTAGAGATATTCTAAAAGAAAGTTGTTCAGGAGAGCTGAAGAGCTGAGATTCAACTATCAATGTAGCAAATTCTAAAGTCTATCATCTTAGCAAGCTTTTACTGTATCCTGTCTCTACTATCTAGCCATTGTATTCTTCATGCCATATATTCAACACACTTCATATTTTATGTCAAAGATGATGAGGCTATTGAAACATCCTCTGAGTTAGAGTTTAAAAGAAGCAACAACCAGCTCAGTTTAAATCCTATTGTTGGTAAGAATGACATAAATAAAATAGGAGGATGTTTGTAATTTTGAAGCAAGTTTGGATAGAGAGCAGATTCAATTGAATACATACTTGAATCCCTTCACTTTCAACTGACTCTCACGATAAGTATGAGCAACAAACTCCGTTTTCTAAGAAAACGGAGGAGAGCCTTGTTCAAATGCTCTCCAGTGTTTATTCTCACTAGTTTTCAGAAAATTGCATATGTGTATACTCTTATATTTGGATATATATGTACATGTTAGTCAATGTTGGGAACTGTGGAAATCAGAAGAAAGTACCAGATTGCTTGGAGCTGAAGTTACAGACAGTTACAAACTGCAGAGAACTGAACGTCCTGTATTTTCCAAGATCTCTATGTATCCTTAACTACTAAGATATAACTCCAGCCTCTTATGTGAACAAAGAACATGAGAACCACGGTTACAGTATTGGAACAAAATCAGTTTCTTACTTTGAATATGTAGGAAATCATTCATGACCATCAAGCCTAAACTGAGATTTTTATTTACATTTTAATGACATAAAGAAAGCAATTTATTTATTAGGTGCAATCACTACATTGGGAGAAAAGAAAAACAGAAGAGTTAAACGGCAGTGTTTGTACACTAATGTATAGGCATGAGAGGAAAGATGAAAGAAAGTATATCACTCTAGGGAAATTGTAACATACTTTAAAGGCTTTCTGATTGTTAATGGAGTACTAAAGAGGATAGAGGGAGTAGCTGAGTAAAGTTCTTCTTTGTAGCATTGAATGGGGATCCTTGGCTTAAACAAGATGGGCTTTATCTGAGTCTGAACCACCCTTTTCTTGAAACATAAATTTGGGCATTTATATAGTACTTCTAAATGGAGATATCACCAAGAAAATTGCAGGTACATGCCCTATGTTACAAGAAAATGTCTATCCCAGAGACACAAATCATCTTTGGCTGAATATCCATATGTGTTAAAGGAAGTGTGTTCCCAAGATACTCAAGGAAACTCCCGGAGAATATACTAAAAAACTGAAGTTTCTGAAGAAGCAGAATCTGAATTAGACATACTGCATGCTCTTCGAACTCAACTGGGTACAGTTTTATGTATGCAAAAACGTGAAATGCTTTAGATAAGGAGAAAAACTTATCTTGGTAGATCTTAGTTGCTTTCATAACAGTTCAGTTTCAACATCTAAAACTCTATGAATATTTTGACTAATCATTGACATTGACATTATAATGAATAGCAAAGCATAATAAACCTATATTTTCCTCTAATCCTAAAGCTAGGAATGCAAAAAAAAAATAAAATAAAAAAAGAGCATGAGTGATGTAGATTTCCATACTCTGCTCATTTGCTTACTACTTTTATCAACTAATATAGTAAATGTACTATTTATGACTTTCTTTGTTTTGTGACTACAGACATACATAGACCTTTTCTTATTGGGAAGTACACTCAGGTTACCTTAAATCTGGGTTCCCTAAGCTTTGGTTGTGCATATTTGGCAGAAACATTATCTTGATGTTCTTTGTAAGAACAGCTGTGTTTTCTGTCAACAAGGCCTTTATTTAAGCCCTGAACATTTCACTTTGTAGAATTTGATAGAGCAGGAGATCATAACAAACTAAATATGCCCAGTATGTTAGTACATATCAGCAAACCAGATTAAGAACATGCCAGAAAAATAAAAAAACCCAAAAACAAAGTAGCAAGACAATTTTTGAGCATATGGGGTCAGAGAATCTGTCAGAAAGGAGTAACATGGAACTGTATCAAATGTTTGGGATCATATGAGGTCTCAAGTGCTCAGACACTTTCTGAGGAAGGTAGAAATCAGTGTTTCACAGGTGCAAAGGACACTCTCAAACTCTAATAGTCATTAGGTTACATACATAAAGACAAAACCCAAAGATATCATCACAACTGTCTGAAAAAATAATGTGTCTGGCCAGAATTTATTCAAAAAATAAAAATGGGCATGAGTATATATATATATGTGTGTGTGTGTGTGTGTGTGTGTGAGTGTGTGTGGCAACTCTCCTACATTCTTATTCAACTTTCTCACTAAAAAAAAGACTTTCTTCTGATTATCTTTATTTATTTCCATAGATTCCCTTTTGCTTATTTTTACTTTATTTTCCATTTACTTTCTACATAACTTCACTAACTCCAATATTATATGATTTTCTTTCTCTCTGTCAATTTGAAATTCTCTCTGTATAATTCAAATCAAATTATCACAGCAGGAGAAATTTCATTTTTAAATCACATTGTTTAGTAAATAAACACTGACTATCTTAATTTGCCATGCCTAGCCACTTACATAATGCAAGAATTGTATTATTCTAAGCTACAAACTTTTGCTGACTCAAGGAAACTACCATCTTAAAAAATATATATTGTGAGCCTACAGTACAAAATTGAACTTACTATCACAGAGTAATATGAGCAATTAAACTTAATGCCTGAGGTTTGGAAATGAGATGTGCCTGGAAGAATGTTATGGACAAAGTAAATTACCAAACAACTGAGCTACAAATAAAGACATATGTTGTGTGTTTTAATTGTAATAATAATCACATCATTCAAAATCTAATTATAGATTTTACATCACATATGACAGTTTTGAATTGTTGGTAATTATTAATTTTTTTTAGCGTTCTTTTTTTTTTTAATTTTATTTTATTTTTTTAATTTACATTCCAAATCACTTCCCCTTTCCCGTTTCCTCCCTCCCCGAAAGTCCCATAAGCCCCCTTCCCTCCCTCTTTTCTCCGTTCAACCCCCTCTCATTACTCTGTCCTGGCGTTCCCCTACATCCAGTCTTTCCAGGACCAGGGGTCTCTCCTTCCATCTTTTTAGAAATCTATTGACATGCTGATTGTGTCTAGGGTATTCTGAGATTCTGGGTCAATATCCCCTTATCAGTGACTGCATACCATGTGTGATCTTTTGTGATTGGGTTACCTCACTAAGGATGATATTTTCAAGTTCTGACCATTTGCCTAGGAATTTCGTGAATTCATTGTTTTTAATTGCAGAGTAGTATTCCATTGTGTAAATATACCACATCTTCTGAATCCATTCCTCCGTTGAGGGACATCTGGGTTCTTTCCAGCTTCTGGCTATTATAAATAAGGCTGCTATGAATATAGTGGAGCATGTGTCCTTATTGCATGCAGGTAAAGTCTCTGGGTATATGCCCAGGAGTGGTATAGCCGGATCCTCCGGAAGTGTCATGCCCAGTTTTCTGAGGAGCCGCCAGACTGCTTTCCAGAGTGGTTGTACCAGCCTGCAATTCCACCAGCAGTGGAGGAGTGTTCCTCTTTCTCCACATCCTCGCCAACAACTGCTGTCTCCTGTGTTTTTGATCTTAGCCATCCTGACTGGTGTGAGATTATTAATTTTTTCTACTAGAATAAATGAACTTTTTTTTTCATGTTCCCTCATTGGATTCTGTTCTGAGTACAGTTGCCCTCTGGTGGTCACTTTTAAAATGTCATATTAAAAACACACATTTTATAATTGTATTTGAATTTCTTCAAGAACCAACTAATCACAATAGTAAGTATTTCAAGCTATTGCTTACATAATCTGTGACTTCTACATATAATTTCAGTTCAATTTGAGTTGTATTTTCATTAGAAAACATAACTTGGATTTTGTATCTGATTAGAATGACAGAATAATTATCTCTACTCAGGAATGTCAATTGATCACTTTAGATATATTTGTTCTTCCATTTTAATATCTTCTGAAACTATTGTGGAAGTATATGAATTAATTACTGAACAAATATTGATGTAGTAAGTATGGAAAGAATTGTCTTCATTAAGTTTACAATGTGAAATTATCATTAATACTTGCTCATACCTAATTACCTAAAACATTAGTGTCAGTGGCAATATAATCCGATTATGGGATCATAATAAAACAAATTATTAGCAACATAGTTGAATGTCCAAAGCTTACAAGCGAAAGGCAAAGACAACAAGATGTATTTCTCTGTTACATTTGTTCAGTCTATGCATGTTCTTATACTCATGTATACTGATGCTACTTATCAAGTACTTCCTCAACTACAAGCTTCTCTCAAGGTCAAAATATATCTTCAAAATTGTCCTAGTTTGTTTTAACTCTTGTTGTAATGAAACATCATGACCAACAACAAAATGGTGAGGGAAGCGGTTATTTGGCCTGCAGTTCCACATCATTATTCATCATTCATGGAAGTTCTAAGAGGAACTCAAGCAGGGCAGCAATGCCATGGAGGAGGGCAGCGTACTGGTTTGCACTTTTTGGATTGCTCGGCCTGCTTTCTTATAGAAACCAAAACCACCAGTCCAGGTTGACACCACCCATAATGGCTAAGACTTCCCATACCAATCACTAATTAAGAAAACACCCTATATATAGGTTTGCCTACAGCTCAACCTTATGGAGATATTTTCCCTAATGAGGAACCCTTCTCTCTGATGACTCAAGATTGTGTCAAGTTGACAGAAGTAGCTACCATAACTGACCACTTTTTAAGTTGACACACAAACATATCACTGATAAGCCACAACTTTCCCACAGTCTCACAAATCTTAACATTTTAAAAATTCAGTCTCTTTTAAAAAAAAAATCCAAAGGCTTTTTGTTGTTGTTTTTGGTAGAAAGTCTCCAGAACCATAGGCTCCTATAGAATCAACAATCAGAAAAATACTTTTTTATTTCAAAAAAGAATAACTAGGGCATAGTCATAATACACTTAAAGAAAATGCAAAGTTTAATTATATAAATAACTGAATGGTCACCAAAGGCCCTGTATAACCTCTCCATCTACACTTCTATAGCACACAGATCTTGTCATCTAGACAACTTCTTGGCTCAATTCCATGACTGCTGCTTTTCTTGAAGGTCATCCCATGGGATTTGCATCTCTAAATTGCTAGATATTTTGTTACAACTGACCTGTAATTTCATCAATAGCTTTTTCTGGCATCTCTTCAGGAATTCCAATACTGCCACACAGGCCCAATCCTCAGCTGTTCTCCGTGACCCTTTCATGCCTTCAAAACTAATACATGAGTGAATCTTACACTTCTAGCACAAGGTGAAAATTTAGCCATCTCTGAAACATACCTTCTGGGGGCTAACCGTGACAAGACACTTCCCAGAATATTTCATCTTATTGATGACAATCTCTTCCTAAACATGTCTGATCCTCAATCCTATTTGACTAACATTGAATATCTCAACTAGGTTAAAGTTTTTCTTTAGTGGTTCTAGTCTCTTATAAGTCAACACAAATTGTCCAGCTCCTGTTGACCATTCACTACACATTATTCACACAAATGGCCTGTTTGAGTCTTTGCTTCCCTCTACAACTTCAAAGGCCAAGCTTCCACCATCTGCATGTCTCTCAACATTCTTATCTTCCACATTCCTACAGAACAGCATTCAAAGTTTTCAACACTAAATGATGTTTTAGGCCAAAGTTCCAATGTCCTGCAAAAATCCTCCCCAAAGCATAGTCAAGTTTGTCACAGCAATGGTTTTGGTACCAATTTCTGCCCTCGTTAGGGACAGTATTATTGTATGACCAAACTCAAGTTGATGAGGAAAAGGCTTTATTTTCTTTATGCATCTACCCCACTGTTCATCATAGAAGGAAGTCAAGGACAGGAAGCTGGATCCTGGAACTGAAGCAAAAGCCGTGGGGGGTATTGCTTATTGGTTTGTTTCTTATAGCTTGCTCAGCCTTCTTTCTTATAGGAATAAGAACCACCAGCCATTGATGTCACCATTGGACTGAACCCTCTCCAATCCATTACTAATTATGAAAATATCCTGAAGCCTTTTTCATAACTCTTACACTATTGTGGGACCTTAGTGGAAACTGAATGGTTAACAATGGTACACCATGGTAATACACCCTGAGCTTCCCATCATTAGTCAGAGTATTATCTGACACACTTAACCGTAAAGTAGAACATGCACAGGAGGAAATTATTAAAAAATGTGTGGGGGATGTGGACTGTGCCAGGAGACTAGGAAAGGTTAAATAAATTCAGAAACCAAGCACCTCATACATGTGCATGGTAGTTTGTCATCTACTTCTGATAAGATTCCCAGTCTGAACACATGGCCATAATTCCCCACATAAGGAATGTGACCACTGGTCACATAGTACAGAACACAGAGTTCTCCATGCTAATGAGGTGTTTAGAAAGGCCCTGAGGATTTATATACTAAGTTTCCCTTCCCACACATTCTTTTCTGCAACAGGTTGACCTTGAGGAAGTGAGTGTGCACCTATACCCCAATGATGAACAGTAAATAACCGGTTTGGAAGCAAGGACTACTTCTCTCATCAAGAACAGTGGGAGAGGGGGAACCATCATTATAGAGCCATGCCTCCTAAGTCTCCTGAAGAAGGAGTCCTGGTTGCTCCCAAACATTCACCCCTTGAGCAACCTTGAGTTTCTCATTTGCACAGGCCGTAGGCTCATTCTCACATGCCTATGCAGACCCCCTTCATACCCAACCCCATGTGGTTTCTATCAGTGACTGGATGGCAGGGATCTGGGAAAGCCTTGTCTCCTCAGCCCCAGCTTGTCTCCTTTCTCATCTGGGCTACGGTCCCCATCTTAGGCTGCATTGTTCTATTACCCCTGAACAGTACACCAGCACTTCCTCCAAGCCCATCACCCAATGGCAGCATATAGTTCAATGCATTCTAGTGTCATGTTTTATCTGCCAGAGAAGTGTCTGCACACTATGGTGATGAGAAGGAATGCAGATGGAACAGAATGAAACTGGTATATACATGATTGAACATACATAGGTTCTAAAGCAACTAACAAATTACATAAAGTATTTGCCCAGATTCCTATAGTTTCTACTTCTGGTAAAATGTTATCAGCTCCCAAAAATGCAGCTGTACTGCTTGGGAAGATAACATTAGGGCCTAGTTTACCAGTGGTTCTTCTGGTTATGATGGCATAACTCTGAAGTGGAGAGTTGCAGTATTACAGCCTTGCTTCTGGTACAAACTTAAAAGACATTGGAAAGAGGGAATCTTCATAATATGTCAGCCTTCAGGCAGGACACATCATCATACATTATTTTAATTTTTTGGAAGGAGAATTAGCCAGATGGGCAATATATGGCCAGGGAATTTGGAAAAAAAAACATGATGGGGAAACTAGTAAGTAAATAGCTGGGGAAGAAGTATGTATATAGATCTCTGTAAATGGATGAATCATGTGAAGATATGTGTGTCCCACTAAATGTTCATTGAAAGGTGGCTTCACAATAAAGGAAGTTCAGTAATAAAGTAGATACGATTATCCGTTTTGTAGAAAGCCATACTCTTTCCCTGACCATCACGGTCACTGACCTAAGGATGCATGAATAAAGATACAGAGATGGAGGCTATGCATTGTCATGACAAAAATAACTTCTACTCAACAAGGCTGATCTGGGAAGCTGCAACAGGATTCTCCAGAAGGTTCAATATGAGCTGATTCAACATCTAATTCACAGGACTAATTATCCCACACTCAGACCACATGCAATCAAGGGGTGAAAGGGAGGACCCGTTTAATATAACCCTCAGTGACCCTTTAGGAAAACTTTTGCTTTATTTTCCCATGACTTTACTTTCTGCTGACATAGAATATTTGTTTCAAGAGTAGTGTATGCTCATGACAGAAGACACAACAAATGTTGCATTGAACTAGAAACTCAGTCTTCATGATGACCACTTTGATTTTCTGATGCTCTTAAGCCAAAAGCAAAAAAAAAAAAAAAAAAAAAAAAAAGGAATCGCACTGGAGTATCTCTTGGTGCTCATGTGTCCTTGGTTAAAGTCAATAATTAAATACACTAACTTTTAATTATTTATTAATTAATTTTTATATTCTCCTGCCACACCTATTTTTTCAAGTTCCCCCTTTATTCCCCTTCTCTTCTCCCCAGAGAAGGGTAGCACCTCCTCTTGGGACATCAAATTGAGGTAGGACTAAGTACTCCTCCACTGAGGCACAAACCGGCAATCCAGTAAGGGCAAGGGACCCAGTGGCAGACAACAGAGTCAGAGACAGTCTCCACTTCAAATGTTTTGAGACTCACGTGAAGACCAAGCTGCATATGTTTAGGTGACTTAGATCCAGCCCCTGAATGCTTTGTCTGGTGGTTTAATCTCTATTTGCCTCCAGTAAACACTGTAGGTATTTTTATGGTGTTCTTAACCTCTGCAGCATTCTCAATTCCATTACCCAGTCTTCCATAAGATTTTCAAACACCATGTGATTTTTGGCTGTGAGTCTTTGCATCTGTTTCCATCCACTGCTGAAGGAAGCCTCTCAGGATCTAGTTATGCTAGATTCCTATCTGAAAGCATGTCAGAGTATCACTAATTGTGACAGGGATTGGCTCTCTCGTATGGGTTGTGTCTTAAACAGCATGCTTTTGGCATAAAAATAGACAGGTTGGTTAATAGGATAGAATTGAAGACTGAGAAATAAACCCACATACCTATGGACAGTTGAACTTTGTCAAAGAAGCCAAAGCAATACAATGGAAAAAGGAAAACATTTTCAATAAATGGTACTGGTCTAACTGGGTGCCTGCATGTAGAAGAATGTAAATAGAACCATATCTAACACCCTACATAAAACTCAAGTCTACGTGAATGAAAGATCTCAAAATAAAACCATACACACTGAATCTAATAGAAGAGAAAGTTGGGAAGTACCTTGAATTTACAGGCACAGGAGACATATTCCTGAACAGAACACTGATAGCTCAGACACTAAGATCAAAAATTAATAAATGGGACATCCTGAAACTGAAAAGATCCTGTAAGGCTAAGAATATCAACAATCGAATGAAACTGCAGCATATAGAATGGAAAAAGAACTTCACCCACTGCTCACAGAGGGCTAATTTCCAAATTATTAACCCACAGTGATCTGGATCAACCCACTCTCCAAGCACTATAATTTTTTTTCTGAGCTGTTGGCTTAAGGGCATCAGAAAAATCAAAGTGGTCAGGAAGTCTGAGTTTACAGATCAATGCAACAGAGGACTAATATCCAAAATACAAAGAACTCAAGAAATTAAACATCAACAAACAAAGTAACCCAATTTAAAACTGGGGTACGCCAGGACAGAGAAACAAGAGGAGGTTGAATGGAGAAAAGATGGAGGGAAGGGGGCTTTTGGGACTTTTGGGGAGGGAGGAAACGGGAAAGGGGAAATGATTTGGAATGTAAGTAAAAAAAAAACTTAGAAAATAAAAAAAAATAATAAAAAAAATAAAAAAAAGAAATAAAACTGGGGTACAGAGGTAAACAGAGAATTCTCAAAGAGGAACCTCTAATGGCCAAAAGCACTTAAGGAACTATCCAACATCCTTAGTCATCAAGGAAATGAAAATCAAAAAGACTCTGAGATTCCATAATACACCTGACAGGATGGCTAAGATCAAAAACTCAATTGACAGAACATGTTGGTGAGGTGGTGGAGCAAGGGGATCATGCCTCCAGTGCTGGTGGGAGTGAAAACCAATACAACCTCTTTGGAACTCAATTGGTGCTTTTTCTGAAAACTGTAAATATAATAACTTATTCCTAAGAGAATGATGAAGGAAACAGACCTGTCAGGAATGAAGGCATGGGTTACTCCTGTCTTCCCCTACTCTGGGGCATCTATCTAGCCTTCATAGTACCAAGGGCCTCTCCTCCCATTGATGCCTGACAAGGCAATCCTCCACTATATACGCAGCTGAAGCCATGTGTATTCCTTTGTCCTTGGGAGCTCTGGGGTATCTGGCTGGTTAGTTGATATTGTTGTTCTTCCTATGAGGTTACAAACTCCTTCAGCTCCTTAAGTCCTTTCTCTAACTCCTCCATCGGGGACCCTGTGCTCAGTACAATTGTTGGCTGTGAGAATCTTCCTCTGTATTTGCAAGGTTCTGGCAGGGCCTCTCAGGAGACAGCCATATCAGGCTCCTTTGTGTTTATAGATAACCATTGTTAGACTAGCTGAACATTAGTCTGTAAGCCACTCTAGTAAGTCTAATAAGTCCTATTCATACTCCTTCTTGTCCTCTAGAGGATGTTCATTAAATCAGTAGTTACTCAGTACCTTGGAAAAATTTTTTTCTTGGATATTTTTTGCAATATTTT
The DNA here is from genome assembly GCA_036184795.1 of Tokudaia tokunoshimensis. Classification (NCBI taxonomy): domain Eukaryota; kingdom Metazoa; phylum Chordata; class Mammalia; order Rodentia; family Muridae; genus Tokudaia; species Tokudaia tokunoshimensis. The sequence continues at coordinate 64,750,080 of BTHU01000009.1, forward strand.
GAATGAAATTATATATTTATAGTATTTGTATTTAGATTTTTAAAATAGTATTTCTTACATAGTTTTCTTCAAAATTCCTCATCATGAAGAGAAAGTTACCATATTAACATTTAAAATGTTCCCCTGGATAGCTCCTCAGAATCAGTTAGAAATATGCAAAGGGACTTTAGAAATGAGCCACAGACATACAATTCTGTTTCATGTAAAAATTCTAGTCACTTTGGAGCTGGGCATGATAAATTCACCTATAATTCCAACACTCAGAAGAGAGATCCACAAAGATCAGAAGAAATTATGGCTAGCCTGGTCTATACAGAAAGTTCCATTCTCTTTTGATTAGAGTAGCCCCTTCCTCCAATAAATAAAATAAAGAATAATAACCCATATCTTCTTGAATTAAATTTAATCTATTACAAAGCTAACTTTATTTCAAAAAACAGATCAATTAGCACATTGTCTGATTCTCCAAAGCAAAGAAAACATTATTTTCATATAAAAGGACAAATAACAAATTGGATGGCAGTATTTCTGATTGCCAAGATAATATTAAAAAATAAAGCAAAAATATGTGTATTAGTGTCAATAATTCTGACCATCCTGAGTTTTTAAACCAGTGGCTGATATAATTTACATAAACCAGCAGTGCTGTATCATTCCTTCTGCAGAGTATATTATTTTACATACATTTATTTTAGGATATTTTTTGTCATGAGATTTTAGCAAAAGCAATAATGAGCATGAAGCTCAAGATTCCCTCTCACTCAAAGAACACATGGTCTGTGGGTGGAATGGAATGCTGCCTCTCATCTAGTTTTTCCTCACGAGAAACAGCAAATTTGTACAAGAAATTTGAATCCTGCAGCTTGGACTCCATCATTGTCTCTTTGGCAAATTCAAAAATGGCAGAATACAAATTGCACAATTTAATCATCTAGTCTTGAGATAGCCCCAAAAGCATTATCTTTCAACATTGACAGAGTATGTTAGTTATATGGCCTGCCACTCAAAGTACTGATGGCCAAGCAACATATTTATTCTCTGAGAATTTTGAGGCCCTGTCCAAAACTCCTGATTCAAAAATCTACATCTGAACACAATCTCTGGGTGATTGATATATAAATTAAAATTTTATCATATACCATACAGACACTTGCACATTCACATATATTGTGACATTATTTGCATTAACAAAGCTGTGATGTTGACATAGGTATTCATTAACAGATTAATAAAGAAAAAATGTGTTCTATTTACATAATGGCATCTTGTTGAGTCATATTAATGAGCGAAATTATGCAATTTTCTGGAAAACATATGCACCTCAAGATAAATGTATTAAGAAATATGCTAGAGTTTGAAAGTCAAATAGCACATTTTTTCTCTGGTGTTTGGACCATAGACTGTAAACACACAAAATATGTTCCCTGATCTTTGTAGAATTCCAGTTGTGTTCCACTCACTGGCTGGTTTTCAGGTTTAGCTTTTATGTCTATAACCATTTCCTGATATACTGGTATTTTCAGACAGATTACTTGAGCTGGTATCCCCCATTAGATCTCAAAAATTTTATTTACTTGGTCTTGTTTGAGGTTTTTCTCCTCATGTGTATCTTCTGATTGAACTCATAGTTGGTATAAGCTTTACACTTCTGGAGCATCCTTCTGATAATTTTTAGATGATCATAATTTATTCTATTTTTTTTATTTCAATATATGGTAACATACCAAAGAATAACTTTAGGAACAAAATGTCAAACTTCCATAATCCAACAAACAGCAACCCAGTTTTATGAAACCTCTAAAGCAATTCCTAAAATAGAGTGGGATAACAACAACATGCCAGGGGACAAAAGAACGAAGAGTTAGAGATAGAGTTCTAATACTAAATTAATGACTATGTCATTAACCTTTAGCAATCATTTTATAAATTGTGCATAAAAATAAATAACACAGAGTATAGAGCAAACACTTAATAAAATTGAAAAGGTATAGAAGTGTTTTAGGATTAAACAAATTATAGACATTAATATACACACTGAAATTATTCATAACATTTAATCATGAACATAACCAAAGATATTATCTTATCTGAATCTAGGCCAAGTTCTCTCATATATTTTGCCTTGCATGATTATAAATATATCAAAAATAGAACAAGAAAATTTTTAATTTTCAAAATATATGAATAAAGGAAATTCAGCTACACATTTCTTGTCTTACAAGTTAAATCAATGGTAACAATTGATTTATTCAGTACTGGTGTTTTAAAACTGAGTTGATCCAAACTATTTCAACTTCCATTATTATTAGCATACTTGGATGTGTGCTTTCTTTTATTTGAGATCAATTAAATAAACTGGTATGCAAAGAGAAAGTATACATCCAAATACACCAATTAAAGGAAAAATGAAGCTTGTCCCTCCTGCGGGCCTGTGAGTCTGATCTTAGGTGTATCAGCACTCCTGGGAGACCAGTTCTCTCCAGGTGGAATATGGGTATGGAGAATTGTGTCACAGGGTTAGCTACAAGGCATAGATGGAGACCTGGGGGATCCTGTCCATGAAGGCTCCACAGTTCCTGTGCCCTGTGCACTCCTGATGGGTCCCTCTTTGGCATGTTATTGGAACAAAAGATGTGGTCTCACCTGTGAGTTAGATGACTGCAATTCCGGGAGGCCAGCTCTCTCTGGGCTGGATTTGGGTACAGAGGACAAATCAATCCATTTTTATCTCCTTGTACAAAGCTCAAGTCCAAGTAGATCAACAACCTCCACATAAAACCAGATACATGGAAACTAATAAAAGAGAAATGGGGGGAAAGCCTCGATCACATGGACACAGGGAAAAAGTTCCCAAACAGAACACCAATGGCTTATGCTCTAAGATCAACTATTGACAAAAGGGACCTCATAAAATTGCAAAGCTTCTGTAAGGCAAAGGACACTGTCAATATGATAAAATGGCAACAAACAGATTGGAAAAAGATCTTTACAAATCCTAAATCACATAGAGGGCTGATATCCAATATACAAACAACTCAAGAAATTAGACACCAGAGAACCAAATAACCCTATTTAAAAAATGGGGTACAGAGCTATACAACGAATTCTCAAATGAGGAATATTGAATGGCCAAGAAGCACCTAAAGAAATGTTCAGCATGCTTAGTCATCAGGGAAATGCAAATCAAAACAACCTTGAGTTTCTACCTTAGACCAGTCAGAATGGTTAATATCAAAAACGCAGATGACAATAGATGCTAGCAAGGATGTGGAGAAAGAGGAACACACCTCCGTTGTTAATGGGATTACAAGCTGGTGCAACCATTCTAGAAATCAATCTGGGTGTTCCTCAGAAAATCGGACATAGTATTAGCTGAGTACCCTTCTATACTACTCCTGGGCATATACCCAAAAGATGCTCCAACATATAACAAGGACACATGGTCTACTATGCTCATAGCAGCATTATTTATAAGAGCCAGAAACTGGAAAAAACCCAGATGTCCTTCAAGAGAGGAATGGGTACAGAAAATGTGGTACATTTACACAGTGAAATGCTATTCAGCTATTAAAAACAAATGATAAATGAAATTCTTAGGCAAATGGATGAAACTCAAAAGTGTCATCCTGAGCAAGGTAATCCAACCACAAAAGAACACACATGGTATGCACATACTGACAAGTGGATATTAGCCCTAAAGCTCAGAATAAGCAAGATACAATTCACAGACCATAGAAGCTCAAGAAGAAGGAAAACCAAAATGTGGATGCTTCTGTTATTCTTAGAAGGGAGAACAAAATATTCATGGGAGGTAGAGGGTGAGAGGGTATTGGAAGAAAGGAGGGCGGGGGAAAGGGAGGCAGGATCAGGTACGGGTGGAGACAGAGATGATATACAGAGGGTCTGGAATTGGAACAGAGGTGTGTAGCAATGGGGGATGGGGAACTAAGGGTAGCCACCAGCAAGTCCCAGATGCCAGGAAAGCAAGGAGTTCTCAGGACCTAACAGGGATGAGATTAGCTGAAATAAATGCCCAACTATGGGGAGGGAGAACCTGTAGAGACCATATTCAGAAGTTAGGAAAGGCCCCCAGTTGGGGGAGGGAGACACCCACTTATCTCCAACAATTTAACCCAGAATGATTCCTGTTTAAAGGAAATAAGGGGACAAAATGTGGAGCAGAAACTGAAGAAAGGCCATCCAGAAACTGCTTCACCCAGGAATCCATCCCATATACAGACACCAAGCCCAGATGCTATTGAAGATGCCAAGAGTGCTTGCTGACAGGAGCCTGTTATAGCTGTCTCCTGAGAGGCTCTACCAGAGCCTGACAAATGCAGAGGCGGATGCTCACAGCAAACCACTGGACTGAATACTGGACCCCAATGGAGTAGTTAGCATAAGGAGTGCAGGAGCTGAAAGAACCCCATAGGAAGAACAAGAATATCAACCAACCCAGACACCCCAGAGCTCCCAGGGACTTAACCACCAACCAAAATGTACACTTAGAGGGACCCATGCCTTAGCTGCTTATGTAGCTGAGGATGACATTATCTGGCATTAGTGGGATGAGAGGATCTTGGTACTATGAAAGCTAGATTCTCCAGTGTAAGGGAATGCCAGGGCAGTGAGGTGGGAGGGAGTGGGAGGGAGTATCCTCATAGAAGCAGAGAGATTTGGGTGTGATAGAGAGGGAAAACTGGGAAAGGGAATAACATTTGAAATGTAAATACATAAAATATCCAATAAAAAAGGAAATTGAATAGATACAGGTCAGCTTCATTTAAAAATATTTTCATAAGAAAGAAGGCCCTGAGTATAATCTCCAGTCCTGAAAAAATGAATATTTAATATTATACTTTTTTATTTGAGTAAACACAACCATAACATTTTAAAATCAGCAACAGCAAAGGCTGAAGGGTTTAAAAATAGAAATCGTTGCAACAACATCCTAGCAAAGAACAATACAATTATCTAATAATAATACAATATTAATATTAAGCAATAATATCATTTAATTATTTAGTAATATAATTGCACATGTTAGAAAACAGTAAATGATATCAAAATAGAAATTGGTAGTCATGATACCGAGTTAAAGATAACAGACAGAGAGACTTATCAGAAAGATTAGAAAGGGCCAGAGAATTGGCTTAGGGGCTGAAGATGCTAAGTTTGTCTGGCACATAAGGGAAATGTTCATAATCCATAGAAAGATGTCAGGGGAAAATCAGCTCCTCTAAATTGCCAGTGAACCTCTATGTAAATTCTGGAGCAGCTTTTCCTACACATACAATTATCCATACACAATAATAATAAATAAAATATTTAACATATTATCAATAATAATAATAGTAAAGACAAAAATGATTTGACTAATAATGGTTGAAATGTTTAATATTCAGCAAAATTTTGTTATGCTTCTGATTTTATAACCTTTGTTGGGTTTCTGATATTATTTATGAAATAATATATATATATTACAATGGTAGAAAATGGAATCATATTGCTAAGTTGCAAAATAGATTTGGGAGTGTACTTCTGCGCTTCCCTATAGGAATCTCTGACAAGAATTAAAGCAGTGATATTTGTGATTCTTTGAAATTCTCATTTGTATCAGTCAGTTTGTTCTACTACAGATATTAGTTCGCACTAGTGTTTCTTGTACATGTTTTGTTGCGTTTTGCAATTGTATCTAACTTCTGAATACCAAAAAATGTTAGGAGAACATTGACTGCTACGTTCCACATCCTTAATCATCAGGGAAATGCAAATCAAACAGTCCTGAGACCTCACCTCACACCAGTCAGGATGGCTAAGATCAAAAACTCAGGAGACAGCAGGTGCTGGCAAGGATGTGGAGAAAGAGGAACCCTCCTCCACTGATGGCGGGATTACAAGCTGGTACAACCACTCTGGAAATCAGTCTAGTGGTTCCTCAGAAAACTGGGCATGTTACTACCAGAGGACCCTGCTATACCACTCCTGGGCATATACCCAGAGGATTCTCCAGCATGTAATAAGGACTCATGCTCCATTATGTTCATAGCAGCCTTATTTATAATAGCCAGAAGCTGGAAAGAACCCAGATGTCCCTCAACAGAGGAATGGATACAGAAAATGTGGTATATTTACACTATGGAATACTACACAGCTATTAAAAACAATGGATTCATGAAATTCTTAGGAAAGTATGTGGAACTGGAGAATGCCATCCTGAGTGAGGTGTCCCAGTCACAAAAGAACACACATGGTATGCACTCACTGACAAGTGGATATTAGTCCTGAAGCTTGGAATACCCAGGTCACAATTTGCATATCAAATGATGCCCAAGAAGAAAGAAGGAGAGGCCCTTGGTCCTGGTAAGGCTCAATCTAGCAGTGTAGGGGAATACCAGGACAGGGAAGTGTGAAGGGGTTGATTGATGAACAGGGGGAGGGAAGAAGGCTTATGGAACTTTCAGGGAGGGTGGATCCAGGAAAGGGGAAATCATTTGAAATGTAAATAAAGAATATATCTAATAAAAAAAAGAAAAAAAGAATGAATAAGCTCACAGCTAGGGAGCCTGGGATTCTGACATCATGTTGTCCATTCAGGCAGGCACTCTAGTTAGACACCTTCCCAGATTGTATAGGGCTATGTTCCTCCTTTGTGCATGTACACAAAGAGGGACAACATTTATTATCTCCAGTCTAGGACCTAATTTAACCTTAAGTACTTCTCTATATGTCTTATTTCTAAATATATTCACTTTAAAACTTGCAGTTTTGGTATACGAATGGAGACAGGAGATAATTTATTTTATATTCAAAATTTATTCATTACTCCCCAAAAGCTCCAGGGTATTAATTTGCTCTAGTAGGAATGTTGAACTCTAAAGCACAAAGTCTCATCCAAGTGTGCAAATCAGACATGGAGAAGACTTAAGATACAGCTTCTACTGCAGGTGAAGTTCAACCATATTTCTGAACCTGTTAAAGAGTAGTAATAATTTGTAAAAAAAAAAAAAAAAAAAAAAAAAAAATGCCCTGCAAGCTAGACATAGGAGATATTCCCAATCCAAAAGGAAAAAGATAGAAGGGAATAAAAAGTGACAGTGTATCTCATTCAACTCTAAAGCATACAGCATTAAAATTATGCAAAAGGTTATTTATGTCTATTTAATTGATTGCCTATGGAAGATTAGTGTGGTACCAGAAACCAAATGTTTTGTGGAGTGGTTGTTCTGAGGTTTGTGTTGAAAACCTCATCAGAATAGCCCCATCCCCTTTCTCAAGTTAGTCTTCAAGCATGGTGCATATTTTGAGACATTTGTCTTATTTGCTTTGCAGTAGTATAATCTGCCCTTAGTCAACTTGGTTTTCCATAGAACACCACCAAAGATTTAGTGCCTGAAAAGGGGGAATTTATTTACTTATTTGCAGTTCTAAAGTTTAGAAATTATAAAACGTGAAGACTACCAAGGCCAGATTGTAGTGAAGTTTCTCTCCAGCTTGCAGTGTTTCCTTTTCATCAGATGGTCTTTCTTCAGGCACAAATGCAGGGAGAAACAGTAAGATCTCAGAGTTCCTCTGTGTTTCTAGTGTCAAATTCTGTTTTCTACTTCCATTCATTAGGAAAAAGAATTCATCATAGGACTTTGTTCATCTTAATTATCTCATTTATAGCTCTCCAAATTGTCAAATTATGGATTATACCTTCAACACAGGATTTTGGAAGAGGACCAGAATTTTAAAATATTACAAAGACAGGAGTTTATTTTACCATTTTGTATTACAGACACACACACACACACACACACACACACACACATAATATATATATAATATATATATATATATATATATATATATATTCTTTGAAAATTTTATAAAAGGATACCATGTATTGTGATCATACCCATACTTATATTGCCCTCTATACTCTCCAAAATATCCCCTCCTAATTATGTTCTCTCTTCCAAAGTTGCTCAGTGAGGACTTGGTATGTGTGTTCTGTTTAGTGTCACATAATCATGTACTACTTAGTATCTTTAATTTGTACTCTTAATTTAAAATTTAATCTGAATAAGACTTAGCATAGCATTTGTTTGTATACATGAATGTAAGTGTTTAGGGAAAAAATGGTCCTGTTTCAATGTAGCTAAATGACAGAGTAAACTTCCATATAAGATCAAAGACCTCCTCATCTGTAGAATCTGACTGAATAAAATCTTAAGAAATTTAAGTCTTGAAGAATTAAAACCCTAATTATCATGCCATTTTCCATCATAGAGTTGGTGATCCAGTTTGGCCATTGTTATAACAGGACAAAGATACAGTAAAAAGGTCCAAAGAATTATCTATTTTCATATATTTTCAATATAAATCCTAATTAATTAAATTAATTAAATTAAATTAAATTAATTCTGTTTTATTTTGATGCAAATGAGAAATATTTTCACAGTATCAGGCACATAAACACTTGGTCCCCAGCTGGTGGCACTACTAGGGGAAAGGGCTTGGTGTTATAGATTTGCAGTCGGAAGTATAATACCACTTGGTGTAGGTTTGATATTCAAAACTTCATACCACTCCCCATTCTCTAGATCAGGCTCATGCTTTAGTTTATGAGTAGCAGTTTCTCACTAAGAGTTTCCTGGGAGACCTAAACCTTCCACCCTGCACCTTAAACAGGAAGGTAAGCAAATCAAAATAGCTTCAGGAAGTCCCTGAAACATTCAAGATTTGCTAGGCTCTTCCCTCCAAGAATAAACAAGCCAGGGGACTCAGAAAATTATGATAAGAACAGACTACCTGTGAGAAAGAACCAGAAACCAGTATAGGTGCCTAGAAGAGGTTTGGACAAACTGAAGTCCTTGGAAAGTATACTTTTCAACCTTTTGAGAAGTCCGAAGGTTTTACAATGTGCCAAAGGTTCACAATTTTTGTGAGCTGAAAATCATGCTTGCAAGGATTTGGGAATATAGCTGTCTTATGTGATTTTAGTTCCTATAAGTAACCCCTCACTCCTGTATGCAATACCAATTATATGCATTTGTTCATCAGTTTGTACTTTGGTAGTATTTGTTCTTTGGTCTGTCATAGTGTCCCAATCTAGGATGAGCAATTTGTGTGTTGTATCTCCCCAGGAAATGTTTTGTTATATAGCATGAAGGTATGAGTTCTTTTTTCTTTTTTCTTTTTCCAGGACTGGTTCATTCCATGCCCCTGTGCCCTGGTGGACAATTATATCACTAGGACCATCAGTAAAAATAATGTCTTTCTTCTGTAAGTCATTTTTGGTCATATTGTTTTATCACAGCAATAGAAAACTATATTGAGAAAGAGAATCATACCAGAAAATGAGCTTTTGCTGTGACCATGCTTTTCTAAGGAATAATGTGGAATATTTTGTAGCTTGTAATAAAGTTGGTAAAAGTTCCAAGCACAGCCTAGTGTGCCATTCTAGTAAGAGCTTGGAAATCTGAAGTGCTGAGAGTTATGTGACTGTAAGTCCTCAACCCAAGAGATCTCAGTGCTAGCTGGCCATTCTTTTTTGCCAAGAAGATTACTATGTTCTTTCCATATCCCCAGAACTTGCTTGGGGCTAATATATGTAATGGAAGAAGGTCTACAATTGTTAAGGAGATTAATTCTTTTAATAAGTGGCTTGCTCTTCACTGAAATAAATAATATGGTACCTTCAGAGCAAAACACTCTTCAGCTATACTTAAACCTTCCAAAGAGAGCCTAAGAGTTTTGTATGTTGCTTATTTTTGGTTTTGTTTTTCTTGCTGAAAACTAACAAGGAGAAGCCCTGCTGCTGTGATTCCCGGAGGAAAGATTCTATTCAATGATGGAAGTTGAATGTGGTAGTGTCACCCACAGGCAACACTTAGAGAAGTGAGCAGTGTGAGAGTAGAGACATTATGGATTCTACCTCTAGAGTTGTAGAGAACTCCTGTGTTCCAGCAATATGTTTCAGAAGAATTCCTCTGTAAATGCTCAAGATGTGAAGAGGCCAACAGGCTTTGAGTTTTGAAAGCAGTCATAAGCCTTGAAAGTGAAGCCTGTATTTTCATAGGATATGCCAAGATGTTGGAGCTAGTACAGTTGAGGACTCTAGCTTAATAGAGTTGTATCTTGCAGGGAAAGCCATCTTATTTGTTTGATATTGATCACAGCGCCATGTGACTAGACTGTTTTGTTCTAGTCTTGCTTCAGTCCACCTTTTTCTCACTATCTCCATTATGAACTTTTGGAACAATAACATATATTCTATGCCATTTTATGTGTTAGAATCTAGAAAAGTAGACTTATAGTCTGGAATAGAAATCTATATTTGGAATCTATTTTTTTCTCTCAAAAATGACAGGTGGGTGCTCCAAGGTGAAAGGAGCATGGTATTATGATAATGCTATCTTCTGGAAGTTTTTCATTTCTAGACTCTATCTTTATTAAAAGAATTTGATATATGTCAGACTTCTATCCTTGAAATATCTTTCATATACATAAAAATTTTATGCTTATACAAAGGGGTTGTGGACTTAACCATAATCAACTTGATTTCATATTCTTTCATGTTGGAAATGCAATTTGACCCTAGTACTGAATTTTCTTGCCATATATTATAGGGGTTGATTTATCCAGGGTTACTATTGCTATCAAAGAGCACCATAATCAAACCAAATTGGTAAGTGAAGGTTTTATTTGGCTTATCCTTCTCCTTCATAGTGCATTACTGAAGGAAGTTATGACAGGAAATCATGGAGAGGGACTTGGACACAGGAGCTGGTACAGAGTCAACAAAAGAATCCTGCTTACCTGCTTGCTTCTCATAGCTGACACAGCCTGCTTTCATAAAGAACTCAGTATGACTGGCCCAGGGATGACACCATCCACAAATGGCTAAGTCTTCCCCTATTATTCAGTAATTAAGAAAATGCCATACAGCCATATTGTATGGATGCAGTTTGTCCATTGAAATGCCATTCTTTCCAAAACTCTATTGTGTCAAGTTGACATAAACCTAGCTTGCACAGGAGATGGAATGCATTTGTACTGAACAGGCTTCTTCCTTTTTATACCTGACAAAAGATTATATACATATATCAATCCAAGCTTCCATTTTCAGTTTTCCATCTTCAGTTGCATGGCCTATCAATAGAATTTTGTATCGGAGTGGCAGAACCCACCATAATTTTCAAATTCTTGGCACAGAACTCAAAATACTGTGTCCCTACCAGGTTATGCCAATGCATTTCTTATTGGTAGTAATTCCCCACCATCTATGTTCCTTTAACCATCAGTAACGAGTCGTTGACATACACAAGGATATCAAGTTAATATTGTTCCATTATCTAATACTCAAATACAAACAAATAAAACACAAGACAAAGCAAAACAAAACAACAACAAAAGCGGAGCAGTGTAGCATTGATTTCATATAGATTAGAGCAAACATCCAAGATCTCTGAATCAGATGGTTTATAGTGAGGTGAGAAAGGTCACTTGGAGTTGCAATGAAAAGAAGCAATTACTTCAGAAGGAAGTAATCTGTTGTGAAGACACACAATAAATAACCTTAGTGAACAACAAGGGTCATTCCATAGCTAAGTAGCTGCATAGAATTGGGTCGCACTGACCCCAAATGGCCTACCATTTCAAGTTCTGCTATTCTCAGACATCTTATAAGGGTAGGCATTCAGGTATGAATCTTTGAATGAAGTGAACTTGAATAATGGCAAAGAGGTACGGTTGGTAATGCTCAAATATTTAACTCTAGAGTCAAAAGAGCAATCTATGTGGCACAAATCAATATCCATCATGACTGTAAATGCACTGAGGGACCTGAATGAGAAATTTCGTACTTCGAATACTAAAATAATTACATATAGATCTTTGTTGGGACTCTTCATTTTATCTCTGGTTTCTTTGCTTGCTGTGTCCTATATAGCTTAGCACTTTGACTTGAATCGGATCCTAAATGAATGAAGAGAGGGAGAGGGAGAGGGAGAGGGAGAGGGAGAGGGAGAGGGAGAGGGAGAGGGAGAGAGAGAGAGAGAGAGAGAGAGAGAGAGAGAGAGAGAGAGAGAGAGAGAGAGAGAGAGGGAACACATGATGTATGGAAAGCTAGGGTCAAGTGGTGTGTATTCTCTTTGTTGAAGTAGCATGAACTACACAAGAACCCAAAACTTCAGTTTATTTTTATGTACAGCAACTGGGAGTGGGTCAGAGTTAGTCTACACAGGAGACCAGTCACTGACTATAGATATCTGGAAGGAAGAAGGCACACACAATAGTCAGTAATTCACAGTCACACGTAGGCAAGTGGAATACTTTGTGAGAGTCTAAGCCTGAGCATAGAGAGCTTCGCAATTACCACAGGTGCGAAGTATTGTTCTTTGACATGGTCATAGCCACATCAACAATACATATTGATCTACTCTTTATATTATTTTAAAGGATTCGGTGGTTCCATATCATTCCTGAAGTTGTGGTCATCCATAATAGAAAAAAAGAATAATGTATGTTATTATTTTGATTTAAGACAAAAAGCAATATGATCTTCTGAATTTTATAAATAATATTCACTACATAGTACTGGCTATTTATTAAATGAGTATACTATAGATCAAGAATGTTTGTGAAATATCCAAGGTTTTCAGTCGAAATATTAGCAATATTTGATGAAAATAAAAGTAAAGCAGAGTGCCAAGGCTGCACCTTAGACCTGTTTTGACTTAGGGATCCAACAGAATCTTGACATAAATCAAAGAGCACTAAATTTTGTATTCAGCTATAAGGAAAATGGAGCTGTTTTCTACCAGGATCATGTTCCAAAATCTGGTGTCAGTGAATGAGTAATTGGTGTACATGCCTCTTCCAGTAAACAATGAAAAGAATATGCCCACCCAAGAAGCTATCATCACCGTAGAAGCTAGCTAAAATGTCTAATGGCCAACTAGCTATCTTCCAAGGCATAGAAAGGATGGGCTGTCATTGCCTAGATAATTGAACACCCTGACTGTTCTGTAAGCTAACAGATCTGTACCAGAAAGTGTCAAAGAAGAAAGCAAAGAAGGAAGTAAGAGTGGATAGACAAAGAAGATAAAAGGCCTTTTTGGAATGGCCAAATTTGGAAGAAGCATAATCTACTGGAATCTTCCTTGTTTGTGGTGACTTCCTGTTACCAGGAGTGTGAGACACTGGTTCTTGAGAATGTTCTGGAGTCTTACTCTACCAGCCTCTAGTGTAGATCCTGTGTTAGGGCAGTACTCTGCTGGGGGAATACTGTCCTAGAATACAATTGGGTAGTGTTGCCCCGTAGGTTTTAAGGTTTCACCTGCTTTCCCTGACAGGGGAGACATTTTTGGTTCTAGTCAATTCATTAAAGGAGATATTTCTTCTCCTCATGCCCTGCTCATTATGCCAGGGTGGATCTGCCAAACCTTTTGCATAGGCCTGGCTCTGGTCATTTGTTCCTTGTTGTCCTATATCTTTATGCTGTCCCACTGGGCTCTGTGAAGGAGACAAATAAGAAGTCTCTTTCTGTTCCTCCAGGTTCCCATCATGCACCATATACAAAATGGCCAAAAGTCCATTATGTGTTCCACTGATTACTTGGATTTCAAGCTCAGAGTGCTTTTGGATTCCTTGTGTAACCAACAATTATCCTGAACTCTAGATCCTCCTACTTCTAACTTCCCAAGTGCAGCAATTACAGGCTTGGGCCACTGCACATGGTTCCTTTTGGTTGTTGTTCTTGAGACTCATCTTGATTTGTAACCCTGGATGTTCTGAAACCCATGGCATGCTTTGTGCCTCAGCGTTTGAATTTCTGGAATCACAGGTTTTCATACAACTCCTGCACTGGGATTCTTGTCAAGTCTCAACTAACTTTTCAACATCTTTAGACAAAAACTATTCTTCTCTTAAAGAGAGGGCAAGAATATCCTGTTTAGTTATAACTAGCCTTCAAACTAATACCCTCCCTTCACCTCCTGTGGTCTTAGGGATATGTTGAACTGTTAGTTGTTGGTGATGATTTTCAGCTGCTGGTCTTGATAGAAGACCCTCCACATGCCCACTTCACCTTCCTACCTCAGTATTCTGTGTGCCTCATATTTTCCTTGTATACTTAGTAATGTTTCATGTATTGAGTGACATGGGCAAAGTCACACAATTTTTCTTCCTCCACCCTCTCTTTGTCCCTCTCCCTCTTGTTCTCTTTCTCCCTCACTCCCTCTCTCTCCCTCCCTCAGTTCCTCGCTCCTCCCCTCCCTCCCTTCCCTGAAGCTCTCTTTTTCTTTGACAAATTCTCATGTAATTCTTCAGGTTGTCCTTTAACTCAAAGTATGGATGAGTCTATCTTCCAATTCCCTCCACCCCTCAAATCCTAGAATTACAGGTGTGCACCACCATGCCCAAATTTCTACCATTTAAAATCAGTTGTTTAAAATACAGAATGCATATATGTACACATGTATATATGACAGGAATTCATATTTGTAGTTTTTAAAATATACATTATATTTAAAATATAATGTATAATATAGACTTCTTTCTCTTCACCCTGTGAAGTCAACTCACCATTGTTACCAACCCTTCTAGAATTCTAATACACCTGTGAAAATTTATTTCTATCTTTTCTTTCATTAACCTTGGATTAATATTGAAGAAGAAAAGGATAATATAAATAACATATTAATAAGTTGTATAAGGTTAATATATGTACACCATCCATCTAAAATGGGTAATTAATACTTAGGTTAATTAATAATTTGTAAATATTGTATTTATATAATAGCCCATTAGAAATACAGGTATATACAGATATGAAAACAAAAAGACATATTTCTTATAAGTGTTACAGAAAGACTTAAGTTGCACTCTGAATGAGTCAAAGAATGGTAAGGCATATTAGAAATCAAAATTATTGAGATTTCAGATATATATTTTAAAGATCACATTGAAAATAATGTGATCAAATTATTCACAAATTAAACTTTTATAGTTATAGAATGAATATGTGTTAGACTGTACTGAATTGACTGTGATATTTCAAAGTAATGGCTCTTGTTTCTAGGGTATAATTTAAAATTATTATAATAATCATACAAGAAATAAAATATTAGGAATGCAGAACTCCTAGGATTTAGAGGGGAGGTAAATTGTAGAATCATTTGTACAAAGATGGAATGTAGAGTAAGGATTAAATACATTACAAAGTTTGAAAAGCTAAAGAAACTCAAGGCAAATTAAAAGGAAAAGAATTGTTAGAAGTTAAAATATTCTTGAAAGTTTTGAGTTTTAGAAACAAATATTGGTCCTGTGAAGGCTTGATTCCCCAGAATAGGATACTGCAAGTCAGGAAATTGGGGGGTGGGGGGGAGTGTGATCATGGGAAGAGGAATGGGATGGGGTTTTCAGAGGGGTAACACGGAAAGGGGATAGCATTTGGAATATAAATAAAGCAAATATCTAATTAAAATATAAATTAAAACAAAAAATAAAAAAATGAATATGACTTCTAAGAGTATGGAATAAGGAATATTTCATAAACTACTCCAAGAAATCATTTCACTTAGATAGTATCTTCTGTCTATGTTACTATCAAGCAAGTTGCCTATGAAGTATTTGAATATATATTTATATGTGTATATGTACATGCTTATGTGTTTATATATATATATATACATATACATATACAGGTATATGTATACATATACATATATGTATATTCTTTTATAAATTTCTTCTAGCTGGGGAGATGTCTCCATATGTAAAATGATTGCTGCTCAATAATGTAGTCTTGGGCTCAGATACACCAAAGTATGTTTGACAATGCATATTATCAACCCATACTGAGGACATGGCTTAGAGACAAATCCTAGGGTCTTTCGTGCCAGCAAGTCCAGATGAAACAGTAAGTGCTGAATTCAATAAGGGACTTCTCAAATAATAAGTGAGAAAACTGGCTAAGGAAGAAAGCTGACATCACCCTTCATCTTCTACATGTTCCAGCACTGGTTCCTCTACCAGCATGCATCTCACACAGACACAGACACACACACACACACACACACACACACACACACACACACACACACACAGTACCACATGCCCTATTATTTATACTCTGTACTCCATGCTGGCAACAAAGAAACAAAATAAGACTGAATTTTATTCTAAAGTACTGACATGTGAAATAATGCCCCATGAATCCTTTTCATATTTCAATGGAATTAAGGACTAAGCCTATGTACTGACCAGTATTTGAAAAAAGAATTGCAGAAAAGTTGAAAGAAGTAGAAGATAAAAGAAGACAAGGAGTTACCGAAACCAGAATGTGTAACAATGTGTATAAATCTAAGAACATGCCCCATTCAATTTAAAGAAATCCAAATATATATATATATGCATATATACATATTATATTCTATATTCTGTATGTATATTTTATAACTTAGAATTTTAAAAGTCTTCATGAAAATAAATATAAATATTATCCCTGTGGAATACTGTATATGAAGTATTCTCTTCAATTTTTTCCTTCCAAAAATAAAAATTATTTAAGACAATTAAAGATTATTACAGAAAACAAAAAGGCTATCACAGAAAACAAAAATAAAAACAAACATTAAATCATAAGAAAGCTCACTTTGCAGCTTCTAGATACTTTTCTTGTTGCTGAGATTTAAACCTGAGTGGCCAAAAAGTTATAGATTATAGGACCATGACATTCTTGCTATACATATTATATAAATATTATGGATGTAAGAGAAGCTAATTTTTCATCGCTTCAATTAGATCAAAAGCACAGACATCCTATGATTATTGATGTATCAAATCCTACTGGAAAAAAATCTAAGTTTGGACTCTAACCAGAAAAAGACTAAACCACGAACCAAATACTACACATGGGGTCATTCATGGCTCCAGATGAATATGTAGCAGAAGATGGCCTTAGAGGCCATCACTGGGAGGGGAGTCCGCTGGTCCTGTGGAGGCTCCATGACCTAGGGTAGGGGAATGCTAGGGCACTGAGGCAGTAGTAGGAGGTCAGGTGGGGAGCTACCTCATAGAGGCAAGTGGAGGAGGGAGGGGATAGGGAACTTGTGGAGGGGAAACTGGGAAGGGGAATAACATTTGAAATGTAAATAAATAAAGTAACCAATAAAAATGAAAAAAAGAATATATACTGTGGACAAATAGGGAAAAGGGGGGAAAATTTGGAAGTCAGTAATTTCTAATAAAAAATAATATCAAAGAGTAGCACTTATTGCCTTTTTGAAGAGAACACAAAACATCAAACCCTTTACTGGAGATGAATGTATTTACTATGTCTACCATTCTGTGCATTTCAGTTGAGGCCCTTATACACATATCTAGTCAAAGAATGGATGCACATAGACACAAAAGTATTAGACCTTCTGATCAGGTCCCCTCTGTTCACTACTACAGTTCTGCTTTGATTCTCTTAATTTTTGCATACCCTATATTTATACCTTATAACAGTAGTGTCTATTGTTAATTATCCAGTTACCTTGCATATTACAATATTATCTTAAAATGGTCGGTATGCATTCTGAACATTTTTTAGTTTGTCTCCCTTATTTCTATTTCCTTGATTTAGTATATTCCATGATAGTTTTGAGATCTGTGATGACTGGTACATCCTTCCTGAAATTCAAGAGCTTTGAAATAATTTTCAAGGAGTTATCACTGAGAGAAATATAGAATATGAAGAAATGAAGGAAACAGGTATGTTCTAAGGCAAGTGATTTATTTCTGATTTGTAAGTGTAAATAGAACGTGATCAGACTTGAGGAAAATATAACTGCAATTTCACAATATATGAAAATATGATTTGCTTTGGTATTACTGTATATGTCTAAAGTAATTGGTCAACCCAATATGCTCTTTCTTTTTATTCCTTTTACTTTAAAATGCAGTTTATCTGAATCCATATATTTCTTCAATGTGTGTAGAAAATAACATATTAGCTTATCTTTTATAGATGAATATTAATATATAATTTAACACACTTATAGTTGCATTTCTGAGCTAAATATGATTGCTGTTTGACATGCGGAAAGAAGAACATTGTGACAGAGAGCCATCATCATTGTTTCATTTAATAACTATATTCAATCTTGGCATTAGAAGGTGTATCAAATGCAGTTTTGCCTGTGTAAAATAGTGTATGGAGACTTAAAATTTTGTTACAAAATAACGTTGTTCTGAGTAAGAAACAAAATAAAATATCCAAAACAAAGTGCTGTAGTTTACTCTTTAAGCACTGTGGTTATGCAAGCAATATTAAAATCCTGGGAAATGTAACATTCTAGATGAAGCAAAATTGATATTCTTGAAGTCACTATAACAATGTCTGACCCTAGACACAATTCGCATATCAATAGATTTCCAAGAAGATGGAAGGAGAGATCCCTGGTCCTGGAAAGACTGGATGTAGAGGAATGCCAGGACAGAGAAGTGAGAGGGGGTTGAATGGGTAAAAGAGGGAAGGAAAGGGGCTTATGGGACTTTCAGGGAGGGAGGAAACAGGAAAGGGGAAATGATTTTGAATGTAAATAAAAAAATGCTTAGAAAAACAAAAAAAAAATAAAAATAAAAAAAAACCAATGTCTGAGCATTTACTTGAAATTTTGCACAGTATTCAATTATATTTTCTGAAAAGTTAAACTTATCTTGCATGGTATTTTTTGTTCATGAAGTCATACTGAATTTCAGTGGCTCAAACTAGTAATCTATGATTTTTTTTCCTTAAGACTTATTTTGTAATTTAATTTCAATTTTTACTTATTCACATTACATCTTGCCCACTGTTCCCCTCCCATTTACCCCATGCTACAATCATTACACCTTCTCAAAAACTTATTTATTTATTTATTTATTTATGTTTGTTTGTTGGTTGGTTGGTTGGTTTGGGGTGTGTGTGTGTGTGTGTGTGTGTGTGTGTGTGTGTGTGTGTCTGTGTGTGTCTGTGTGTGTCTGTGTGTTTGTGTCCCAGGAGGTAAGTAGAGTGAATCGAGTGGTCTAGACTTGATTAGGCTTTCACCTGATGTGGGTGCTGAAATAGAACCTGGGACCTCTACAAGAAAATCATGTTTTCTTATCCTCTGAAACATCTCTGCAAGTCAAGTAAATCTTGATGTCTCAAATTTTATAGATCACAATCTAAACTGAGGAAATTTAGGGGGTTCTCTATTCTGTGACAAGCTCAAATGTACAGTTAAGGTAGATTAAGGGCCAATATTGCTTCAATTGAACAGCAACAATTTTCATTATGAGACCTTTATTTACTCCAATATCTATCTATTATGTATGTTTTTATATCTATCTACCAATCAATCATCTATAGTCCTATATATCTATGGATCTAAATACCTACTAATCATTTATCTCTATCTCTATACTTACATATAAATACATCTA
Organism: Tokudaia tokunoshimensis; assembly: GCA_036184795.1. Taxonomy (NCBI): domain Eukaryota; kingdom Metazoa; phylum Chordata; class Mammalia; order Rodentia; family Muridae; genus Tokudaia; species Tokudaia tokunoshimensis. The sequence continues at coordinate 64,769,523 of BTHU01000009.1, forward strand.
TTTATTTAATCATATATATATATATTCTCTGTTTGTTCTTATGAATATTCATATCAAGTTATTTAACATGGATCCAAGAATAACAAGTCCTTGTTCAAGGAGTTTTCCTATGAGTTCTCCAAACCATTAGGCCTAATAATGATTTAGTCATTCAAGAAGTGCATCAGAGTATGTGCACATCACTAAAAATGACAAACACAAGATGGGTACAAAATCAAGCCATATTAATTGAAATCCCCCATTTACCAAACCTGGGACTTCCACAAATATCTTACCTATTGTGTTTCCATTTACTTTAATTTTACTCCTTTTATTTCCTTTTGAGTAACACTTTTTATTTTGTTTTTCCAGTGTTTTATTCACCATTTTATTTATTTCCCTTTATTTTTGATTTTCCACATAAATCTTTATCACCTTTGTGTTTCATATACTAGATCTTCAGCTAGGAAAAAAAAAACATTCCTTCCTCCTTCTCTATTCTCTTTTATGTATTGTACTCAGTTATTCTCTGTAACAGTGAAAGGCTTATTTTGCAGATAATTTCTATATATGACATGGGTACAAGCATGGCTTTTCCCCAATCAGCATGTAAGAAATAAAATCTCTAACTATCTCCCTCTGGGAACCATTAAGCTGCTATAACAGTAGTTCAGAGTCAGCTTTCTCACCTGTAATATTAAAGATTACCTTCCATTCCCTGAGGAATACTTCAAGTGGGTTCCTTGTCTCACATGGCACCTTAAGTAGCATCTCTTAGCAAATAAAATAATAAAAAAAAAAAATCCAATGTAACCTGTCTACCTATTCCTATGTAGACGACAGCTCTTATTCAAATGACTCAACACAAGGATAACAGAGGAAATGAAGTAAGTTACAGAAATAACTCAAATGCTGAAATAAAGAGGCACTGTAGTTTTAAACCCTAAAGTGTGTAATGTGGAAACAATTAATAGAACCAGAAGATCCACCTGGATTTCTTTGAAAATTTAAATTATATAATATATATATATATATATATATATATATATATATATATATATATATAATATATCGTAATTAATTGCTCGCATTAAATACCATAACAGCCAATTTTGAGTAGGCTCACATACAGAAAGCTCAGACTACCATGCTGCTAGAGGAGCTGTGCACATGAAATAAAACACAGTTCCGCCTCATTAATTTTCTTAATTTGTTCCTTCAAAGACATGGTTTATTTACAGGAAAAAGATGAAGGCAAAATATTCACAGTGAGTGGAGTTCGTCATTTCCTACTTCAATTGATTTTCCACTGAAGCGCTAGGACAATTCATTTGGGGGGAAAAAAAGCCTTTTTTATTTTGTTCCAACAATGTGTGCTTAGAAAATTGGATATCCATATGCAAAAAAGATCAACCTAGCACTATTCACATATATAGAATAGCCTGCATACATAAATATAACCCTGAAAACAATAAAATCATATAATAAAATGGAAGAAAATCCTTGTGACCTCACTCTAAGCAAAAATTCCTAGATACAGTTGCAAAAGCATGAATCAGAAGCCACATTAAATGCAAACAGCAATTAAAATAAAAACTTTATTTGACAAAAACTTTCTCAAATGGGAAAGTGTATATACGTAATGTTTAATATTGATTATCATATTGACATGATCTATAATGAACAAATAGTCCAATATCTGGCTATGTCTGTCTGGAAAAAGGTAAGTTCTTTAAGACAAGAATCCTTTGAATATGAGCATCACTGATCCATGGGTAGAGTCTTAGGCTCCATTAAAACTAACCTGCAAGGACAAAAACGGAGAAGAGACTGAGGGAAAGGTGATCCAGTGATCTGCCCAACTTGGGATCCATTGCAAGGGGAGGCTCCAACAGCAGACACTATTATCGATGCTATGGTGTGTTTGCAGACAGGAGCCTAGGATGACTGTCCTCCAAGAGGCCCAACAAGCAACTGATTGACAGAGATGCAGATAATCACACCCAACCAATGAACTGAAGTCTGCAAACCCTATGACTGAATTAGGGAAAGGCTGGAGGAGGATGAGGAGGAGGGCAACCCCATAGAAAGACCAACAGTCCCAACTAACCAGGACCCCTCAGATCTCTCAGAAACTGTGCTACCTACCAGACAGCCTACACAAACTGGTCCAAGGCCACAGAGACATATACAGCAGAGGACTGGCAGGTCTGGCCTCAGTGGAAGAAGACTCTCCTAACCCTGGAAAAAGTTGAGGCCCCAGGGAGTGGGGTGACCTGGCCAGGGTGGGGCATCTTCTTGGAGATAGATGGAGAAGGAATAGGATGAGGAACTGTTGAAGGGTGCTGGGAGGGTGGATATGGCTGAAGTTTAAAAAGAAACAAAAGTAATAATGATAATTAAAAAAAAAAGGAAAGTCAATTGGAAACTATCCTCAGAATATTACCTGGTATTTTATCAGCAATCTTCTTTCTACTTTGCGAATGCTTCAGACTACTCATGGCTTCTACACTATAGCTAATTGCAACTTTCAAGTATTACGTTAAATGATCCCCCTGTTTTAAAAGCTGAAAATATATGTGGCATCAGCTACAAATGACGTTCTTATTAATCATATAGTGCATAATTAGTAAAGTATGAATTTAATAATGATAGGAAGAATCTAGAAAAAGCAACATATTCAAATAGATATTTTAGCTAAAATGACAAATACATGGCTAATACATGAAATAAATGTCACAATTATAGGCTTAAATAAGCAAGATAGATACAGAAATGTGGCTGGCTGCCATCTCCCACAGGAAGGACAACACTAAGCAATGGTAAGCTGTTATTGAAACAAAGTATTTCATAAAGACAGCTAATGTACACTGGAAATTCATGAGTATCAAAATGTAGAAATAGACACACAATCAACATATAAAATTATCTAAATACATAGTGTCTATCAACATGCATCTTTAGTTAGGATTAGCACTAGACCTCAAGCAACTGTGTATAGTTCAGACAGTTTTACAAAGGTAGATTTTAGCATATATCTACCCAACTTACCAATGACTTATAGATTGAACATTCATGTCAAAACTCTGCAGCCTTCTCAAGAAATAAACCTAGGCTGTGGAAACTACCCTTGTATATACCACTGTATTGCCTCAGGAATAGAGCTTGACATAAAGTGAAAACTTAAACCAACCCCTGATGTTCATGACCATTTGGGGATACTGCCCATTCAGAATGACATGAAACAACCAGGCAACTATTCTACTAACTCAGATTACCTCAAGAAACACCCACAAACACACACTTATTCTTATCAACTGAAGACTGGATAGTGGTCTTGATTCTTCACTCACCATGCCAAGAAATACCAAGGCAGTCCTTCATGAACATATCAAGACTCTTGGTACCAATAATTGGGTAAGTGAACAGTCTAACTTCCTTTAGCCTCACAAAAATGTGGGTACTAATTTTTGAACATCTTATAAAACAAAGGTTCCATAAAAGTACTTTTGTAATTCTTAGGCACAGGTACATATCTAAGATCGTTGGCAGAAGTTTTGCTGCTGCCACCAGACACAACACAGTATGCTACAAAGAATGATAAGGGGTCATATGGGTGACTTTGTTTTTTTTTTTAAAGATTTATTTATTTATTTTATGTATATGAGTACACTGTCACTGTCTTCAGACACACCAGAAGAGGACATAGGATCCTGTTATAGATGGTTGTGAACCACCATGTGGTTGCTGGGAACTGAACTCAGGACTTTTGGAAGAGCAGTCAGTGCTCTTAACTGCTGAGCCATCTCTCCAGCCCCGGGTGACTTTGTTTATGTATAGCATTAAGAAAATGATGACCATCTGTGTTAACACAACTGCATTCTGTTTGGCTCACACAAATTGATGTGTGTTGGTAAGGATCCATGAAGCACCCGTGAAATTTATAGTCTCTGTCCTGACATCTACATATATTAGAACAAAGCTTCTAATGAATTAGTTCAACATGAAGAAATCACACATCATCTGGAAGAACAATCCTATGAACCTCGTAGGGTAGGCCATCTGTATCCCCACCTATAGGGGACTATTATATGTGAAAGCTATACTAATGAACACCATTTGTATAAAATTCATTCTTTAACAAATATCCTTAAGACATATAAAATTAATGTATTTTATCATAGACATCTATAAATTTTAAACAAGGTAATGCTACCAGTACAAAATTAACATAAGGATACAGAAATAAACAACATTAGAAGATACATTTAAATAATGGAAACTCTTTACCAACACACATCAAAGAAAAATACATCAAAAATTTCAAATAAGCCAATAAGCAAATTAATGAACCCCTATATCATTTCCATCTAGAGATAATTCAACAGAATTAAATAATAAATGATCTAACATAAAAGTTAGTTAAAGAGATTTAGGTCATAAAACTACCATGAATAAATAATTTTTTTAGAAAATGACTCCATCAACAAAAATCTCTATGAAACAGAGGGATAAATTCTGATCTTGAAGACAGATATTTTGAAATAATCCAGCTGTCGTGAAGGAAAAGCAAAACACAAGAAAACAACAAAGCAAACAAAAAATCCAAGAAGCTTAAAAGAACGTTAAGTTACAAAGTAAGCCAATAATTTCAAAACAGCAAAGAGCCTGTTATGTATCTGTATTCTTCCAGAGCCATTGCACAGCCTCATCTCTAGCACTGAAATCTATCCCCAGCTACATTCTCCCTTCCCTTCTGCTCATATCTCCTGTGTATCTAAATATCATCCCCTGTTAACCTCCCTCTCCCCCATTCATTTCTGTATCCCATCCCCTATTCCAGCATATAACCCCTGCTAAACGACAGGCCATGCCAGTCAGAAAGCAAGGTAGGCTGCCTTCAGATCTTCTCCTCTCTTTATTCCTCCAGACATAATCCCCCAGTCTCATTCCCAGCACTGCTACAAAATATCAGTTGTGCCCTTCCCTTACCCATGCTCACATTTCTTGTGAATCACAGAAGTGACTGATTCCCTCCTAACCTCCCTCCCTTCACAAATAGCTGCATCCCAAACTCAAATTCCAGAAGAGTGTTATGGTACCTGAAAGTCAACAAGGAAGCTGAAGGCAGATCCAAACCTCTTCTACTGCTCCTGAGATCCAGTCCCTCTAGTCTTATTCTCAGCTCCAAAGCTGGGAACCTTCTTTACTCTCTCTTTTCTCTATGAGTCTATCTCCAATGGATCAGAAAGAGCCTTTCCTCCAAACTTCCTTTCACCAAACATGCCCATATATCTTGCTTTCAACGTGAGCAGTCATTTCCTGTGAACACACCAGCTGAACAGGGCAGGAAATCAGGGAAAACACAGTCAACATACTCCTTAAAAATGCAAAGAGGAAATAGAAACCGAACAACAAAACAGCTTCCCAAAAAAGACAAAACCAGAAATCAGCAGCTAGCCATAAAATCATTCTAAACCCAGATTTTTATACACCCCTTCAGCTCCTTCAGGCCCTTCTCTAACTCCTCCATGGGGTACCCTGTGCTCAGTCCAGTGGTTGAATGCGAGCATCCACCTCTGTATTTGTAAGGTTCTGGCAGAGCCTCTCAGGAGACAGCTATATCAGGCTCCTGCCTGCAATAACTTCTTGGCATCCACAATAGTGTCTGGGTTTGGTGACTGTGTATGGGATGGATCCCCAGGTGGGGCAGTCTCTGGATGGCCTTTCATACAGTCTCTGCTCCATAGTTTGTCTCTGTATTTGCTCCCATGAGTACTTTGTTCCCCTTCTAAGAAGGACTGAAACATCCATATTTTGGTCTCCCTTCTTCTTGAGCTTCATGTGGTCAGTAAATTGTATCTTGGGTATTCAGAGCTCTTGGGCTAATATCCATTTATCAGTGAATACATATCATGTGTGTTCTATTGTGGCTGGGTTACCTCACTTAGGATGAGAAAATTGATATACTCCTTTATTCCCAGTGGAGCATCATGAATTAAAGATGTATATCATCAACAACAGAAAAAACAAAAAGCTACAAAAACCTGGAAACTGAAAAACCTTCTCCTGAATGAAAATAAATAGGTAAAGAAAGAAATAAAAAAATTGAAAACTTTCTAGAATTAAATGAAAATTAATGCACTGCATATCCAAACATTCAGAACACAGTAAAACTGGTGTAAGAGGAAACTTGATAGCACCAAATGTTGATATCAATAATAAATAAATAAATAAATAAATAAATAATGAGTAAATAAGATGTCAGAGTAGTAACCTAACTACACACCCAAAAATTCTAGAGTCATAGTGAATAATCATACCCAAGAGAAGAAGAAAGTAAGAAATAGTCAAATGGACACCAGAAATCAATACAAAGAATCAATGAAATAAAGGATTATTTCTATGAGAAAGTCATCAAGATAGACAAATCTTGTCCAAACTAACTAATAGACTGAGAGAGAATACCCAAATGAACAAAATCAGAAGTGAGAAGTCCAAAGACGCTGAGGAAATCCAGAGACTCAAAAGACATACTTAAATACCTGTATTCAACCAAATTGGAAATTCTTAAAGAAATGAGTGACTTTTAATATGTGCCACTTATCAAAGTTAAATCCAATCTGATAAACAATTTAACTTGACCTATAATCTCCTACTGAAATAGATGTCATTAGAAGTCTTCTACTCACCTCAAAAAAAAAAAGTGTCAGAGCCAGATGGTATTAGCACAGAATTTTACTAGACTTATAAAGAAGAGTTAATGTCAATACTCTTCAAATTTACACAAAACAGAAATTAAAGGAACGTTACCCAATTCATTTTATGCAACCAGACATACACTAATACCCAAGTCTCATAAAGACTCAACAGAGAGAACTACAGATCAAATTGAATGGAGTGAAACTCAAAACAATTCCACTAAAATCTGGAACATTGTCCAGTATCCATAATATACTTAATGTAGAACCTGAAATTTTAACTAGAGAAACAAGACAACTGTAGGAGATCAAGAATATATAAAATAGAAAGGAAAAAGCCAAAGTATCATTATTTGCTAAAAATTATATATATATATATATATATATATATACGTATATATATATATATATATATATATATATATATATATATATATATATATATATATATATATATATATGATCCTAAAATTGCACCAGGGAAATCCTAAAGCTCATAAACACATTCAGAAATGTGGTTGGATGTAATAATATCTAAAGAAAAAAAATAATATCCCTACTATATACAACAGCAATCTGAGAACAAAACCCACCCAAAAACTTTGGACCTACAATCTGTCCTGTCTGCTTATATGCTATTGTAATGGTGCCACAGAACCTTTGAAAGTAGAAATCAATGTTAAATTTGATCTAATATTCACTACAGAATGAGGAACCTATAGCCAATACTGCTCATGTAACTGAGAACCAAAATAGCCTAGAGACATAGGATAAACCATGACACAAGTGATCAAAAATGTCAATAAAATGATTCCTAATGTGATTCTGCTGTGCTCATAGATTAGTATAGTATCCAATCATCATCAGTGAAGTTTCCTTTAATGTCAAATGGGAACATATATATATATATATATATATATGGAGAGAGAGAGAGAGAGAGAGAGAGAGAGAGAGAGAGAGAGAGAGAGAGAGAGAGAGAGAGAGAGAGAGATATCTCGGAAATCCTGCAGAAGAGGAGACAAGAAGATTCTAATAGCTGGAGGGAATGGAGGACAGCAGGAGAACAAGGTCCTCTTAATCAACTAAGCAGGGAAGATATGAGCTAGCATCAACTGAAGCAGCAAGCACAGAGCCTACACTTATCTGCATCATGTCCTCTACATATACATTATAGAAAGTGGTTAGTTTCTTTGTGTGATTCCTGATTGTGAGAAAAAGTGGATATCTGACTATTGTGCCTAGTGTTGGGACTCCTCTTGTTCAAAGACAAAGAGTTAATCTGGAGGGGAGAGAAGGTGAGAAGTAATGAGCAGGAGTAAAGGAAAGGGAAAATATAATCAGACCGAATTGAATGTGAAAATAATATATTTTCAATTACGACAAAACAGAAAGTAAATGACAGAAATGGTACGGTAAGTGTAGTCAGAATGTATTACATATGTGTGTGAATATTTCAAAGAATAAATTAATAAAATCATTTGTCTTTAAGAAGGGAATTAACAGTTTACATCATACTGAGCTAATTATTTAAAATTGAATTCTCATTGTGGTTGCATGTTTATGCAAAAGTAATTCTATTAAAACTAATTGAATTAAATATTTATGATAGTCAAGCACTGTGGTCTATAATTTATAAACTAAAGGTCCTCCAATAATATCATGAAAGTGCTTGCTTTATATTTTTATCTATATGTAGCTCTCAATGGTAGGAAAGTTAAATATGATAATATACTATTTGGAGTTATATTAGTAGAACACTAGGCTCTCTGTGTTCATTTTAAACATTGATGATGGTTGACGATAATATAGCTAACAAAGAAATTAAAGTGAGTAGGAGGGCTTGAAATAAATATTTTGCTGTTTTTGATAATATAATAAAATATATTTTGATAATATTCATCCTCAATGCCCCCCTCATAATGATCCACATATTCAAGATAATATGGCTTTAAACTTTTTTGGACTCCATATATTATGTTCTAGGATTACTGCAATAGATCACCACACACATTTTCTCCTCTTTGTAAAGATGATTTCAACATGAACATTTATACATTATTGCTAAATAATAAATAATAGTAATGTTCATTTTCTTAATTAAATGTTCTTTTCTCTAAAATTTTTCATTATATTTGGTATTTCTATAATTCCATTTCCCTATAATACTCTATTTCTTCTTCTCTTTTTAAAATCTTTCAGCACATTTACTGAATTCCCATCGGATTTTCACAATATTTGATAATCAGGTATTTCTATACTTATATACAGTTTATGGTTAATTATAATGCTCTTGATTACCCTTATGATAAATCCAACTTTGACTGTTCTTCATCACACTTAATTTGTCAATTTGATTTAAGCAACAGTAAGAAAATTTAGAAATCTGAAAATTGTCATTTTGCAATGTAGTGATTCCCAGCATACCTTAAAAGATTTCTACAATTATCTTTTTTTATTTATTACAAATAGAATGAATGCTTCTTGGCCACTAGTCAGAAACTATGCCTATCTTTCCATTCCCTTGATAAGTATGCTAACTTTGAGTATGTTCTGTATTATTTAGAGCCCCAGACATCACAAACAATAGTAAGTCTGTATTTTGTCATGTTAAAGTAGAAGTCAAGTATGTTAACTGTCAAACTGAATGATAAGTACGACAACAGATATCCTTGAATTTCATTGTTTCTTTCCTTTACATCGCTATTTTGAGTTATTGTATGAAAAAGAAATCTTACCCACTCTTTTCTATTTCAGGATTTTATTATTTTCAAATATAGCGTTGTGAGTTTAGCTTAGAACTTCTGACATAATGCTGACTGCATAGTAATCTCTAAAAATAGAGATGACCTTTACCTCCACACTGCCTATACATATAAATAAAATTTATCCTTGTTCAAGGTTAGCCATGTGGTTGCCTTGAGCCTGGGGCCATTTTAGAGTTGTTTCCTTTTTTTTTTCAATTTATACTCACGCCTAATTGCAGAAGCTAGGAATGACATAAATGGTTAAAAACACAAGTTATCCAGTTTTCTTAGCACTCTTTGCCTCTACAATAAATATATTTGATCTCAACGGTCAGAGAGGGTAAAAACCAAGGGAAAGCTGTTGAAAATCTTCTCATCTCCTTTCAGCTTTTTCTCCTTAAACATACTATTGGAACAAAAGTAATTTTTTCCATTCCTATTGTTCCTTTTCAGTTACATGTAGGTGACACAAAACAACAAATATTACAATGTATATGTATCTATTTACTTAGATATTTTTCTAATATACAGTGTTAGAAACACATTTCATACAATATTTATATGTACATGATATATACAATATTTGAAACATGATTCTTTTGCTCTGTTATGTATGTAATTTACTAAGAAGAAATATTCATATGGAGATCTATAACAAAAGATGCTGTAACAGATATAATATGTGGTCTCACATACACAGCAACAGGGGATAACTCTGAAATCCTTCCTGTACTACACTATGAATTGTCAGCTTATTCAGTTATCATTTAATATTTCATCTTCATATTTATTTATATCATTAGTGATGATAAAATTTACTATATACAGTGTGTCACATTTTGAGGGTGTATAGGTTTAGATTTTCAATAGATTTGTGGTGTTTTTTCTGTAAGTGATAATATATATTATTATCTATGTGGACTGTATTCATTCCTAAGTAAACTATGCTCCTAGTATTTCTTCATATTCATTACAGTGATATTTCTATAACTATA